>SKCR01034908.1:0-17462 GCA_019454045.1 Zanthoxylum bungeanum
ATGATTCCGCCATACTTCAATATTGTTCATTCATTTATATATATTTTGTTTGCTCTTGTTGATCTTGGGGCTTGGTAATAGAAACCAACACCAACATATCCGGAGATCTCATGGGTCGCTTCCTGAAGATTCACCGATGACGTATGACTCGCACTTTAATTAATCTGGGATTAATTCGATGAGAGAGAAAATTAATCTGGTATTAATTACGGAGATATTTTATCTCGGATAAAATATCGTTAAAGAGAGAGAACGATTAATTTGGAATTAATCGATAAATTAATATATTCGATATATTATAACGAAATTAGATTTCGACGCGGAATTGAAATTGGATTTTAATTCGGGCGAACGAATTAATTTAGAATTAATTCGTTAGTGATATGAATAGTGAATTCGCTAGGCGTAATCATTTAATTACGACGCGACGGAAAATTCATTAATTTGGAATTAGCGAACCCGAGCCCGAGAGTGATTGCGAGCGCATTCACATTTCGAATTCGAGCGCGGCACGCAAGTCACATCAAGCGTCAAATCGTTAGTCACATCATGCGTCAAATCAATTGTCACTTTGAGTGATGTGACTTGACAACATGTCACTTTATTAAAGTGATGTGATGTGACTTAAAGTAAAAGTAGAAGTGATGGGTGAAAAGTTGATTGAAAGCTTTTGCTTTTTGTTTTTGACTTTTTAATAAAAGTTCTGTATATCTTTTATTTACTTACTTGGTAAAATAAAATAAAAGAAAGGTAATACAAAAAGGCATCACTTTCTCTCTCTTGTATTAACATTCACAGTTTTGGCAAAATGGAGCCAAAATGGTTCTCTCTTCTCACGGTCTCCTTGACCGATTTTCTTCTTCATTTTTTCTGGTTTTTCACACAAAATGGAGAAGCTTTTGATCTTGTAGCAAGATCTAAGTGCTAGCACACTCATGGAGGAATACAAAGGTGATAGGGAAGTGAGTTCGTGAGCTTGGAAGCTTGAAGCTTGGAGCTTCAATGGTGTTCTCCCATGGCCGATTCTTGGAGGAGGAAGCAGCCCCACGCCGTGCAGCCCCACATGCGCAGCTCACTGCCGAGCAAGGGAGAGCAGTTCGCACTCCATCTTCGCCGCATCCAACCGATCCATGTGAGTCTTTCCGCACCTCATTTGGTTGTATTCAACTCATTTTTATGCATGATTTATGATCCTTGGGACTTGATTGAAACTCAACAATGGTATATTGAGCCATTTGTGCATAAAACGTTTTTAGGGTTCTTGAGCAAATTTGGGTTTTTTTGATTTAAGCATGATTTTGACAAATTGTTTGTTTAAGAATGTTTGTATATGAATAACTTAGAGTTATATGTAATCAATTTGAAGAAAATTAATTGGATTGATTTTCCCCAATTTGCTTATTGTTGGCCAAAACTTTAATTTGGGTAAACTTGATTTTGAGCATGTTTAATGAAATGGATGATTTAGAATGCTAAATGTTGTTTAATTGAGGATTGATTGGATCATTTTATGAAAAATGTTTGGAACAATTTTCCCCAATTTGCTTGTGATGGCCGAAAATATGAACCCTAATATTGTCTTGGATTTTTGATTTTTTGTTCATTGGATGACTTGGAAATCATTTGGGGATGTGAATTTATGTTTAATTTGGTTTCAATTGGATTGAATTTGATTTGGGCATAATTTTCCTCTTTGGCCGAGACACTTGAAGCATGAAATTGGGTTTGATTTTGATCAAATTATGTTAGACATGATTCATTGATGTTAAGCATGATTAATTGGACAAATTGGATGTTTTGGAAACTTTGATTTGGGTAATTAATAATGCTATACACTTTAGGTAATTTAATTGGAAAATTTGGAATTTTTGAAATTAAATTATTGGGCCTTAAAATTGGATTTGGGCTTTTAAAGTTGTTATTGGGTTTATTGGACTTTGTGTTAGACATTATGTCCCATAGCGTCACTGTTTGTAAATGATTTTATTATTGTACAAAATTAACTATGTGATAATGAAATTTCCTTTTGCCGTTTTGTAATATTATTTACTTTGATATAAAATGGCGAAAGTCCATATGATTAATCCGGATTGAGATGATATGAGACAGTATCAATCCCTAAAGGTTTAATCATTAAATATCCCTAGTCGGAGTATTATCGAGATCGGACATCGATAATGCGGAATAGACTAGTATTGCGCTTGTGCACGTTGTGAGGGCACAACGACATAGTTCTCATATATTTAAGTATTGGATACTTATGCAAGTGCGATAGGAGGTTGTTTTTACCGATGGTACGGAAAACAGCTTCGCTCTGGATAGACCCCGCGGAATCCCATTGGTAGTATGTCTGCGTGTCTATGGGAGGCCGCATCAGGGTAGGTGTATATGGTCTTAACCTGAGACTTACATCGCTAGTACTTGCGACAATCGGTAAACTTTGGTTTTGGTGGTTGGGGACCTTAACCGGTTCTGTGTACACTCTTCTGGGTTTATCGAGATCGTAGTGTACTGGATGTGATGTCGAGATGGAAGTATCACTTTAGACATATGGAGGTGATGATCACGCAGGACACAGAACTAGTACTCTATAAAAGGTTGCAACCGTCGGGACAATATGACCAGGTCAGGATTGTCCGATTTAAAGAGACTAGTTGCTTGATGTCCGATATATGTTTCGTACGGGGCAGACACATTTCCAGCCCCAGGCCTAACATGTGATCGTCCGATACTGGATCGATGTACGCAATACTACGGTATACTACGCTTGATATAGATCTGATATTCCTATAAGAATATTTCTGGAGAATTGGGTAGGCATGGCGCTTTGCTAGAAGCCAACCTTGTCTTGTGAATCGGTAAAAACGTAGTACGAGGTACGTACGTGTTCGGATTATCCGACGACCGTATTTACTGCCAACATATCCAGAAATCTCTTGGGTCGCTTCCCGAAGATTCACCAATGACGTATGATTCAAACTCGATTAATCTTGGATTAATTACGGAGAGACTTTATCTTGGATAAAGTACTATAATAGAGAGAGAACGATTATTTGGAATTAATCGTAAAATTATTATATTCGATATAATAATCGAAATTCGATTTCGACGCGAAATTAAAATTAGATTTTAATTGGGACAAACGAGTTAATTTAGAATTAATTCGTTAGCGACGTAAATAATAATTTCGCTAGGCGCAATCATTTATTTAAATTCGATTAATTAACGTCGCGACGTAAGTTCGGTATTTCGGAAATATCGAACCCGAACGCGTGAGTGCACGTGGCCCACTTTCATTTGGAAACGTGTGGGGGCCCACATGACACATGTCATATTATGTATTATTTAATTGTGATGCATTGCATGGAGATAGTGTACAATGCACTCAATGGTTTTGCATGGAAATTGAGTGTTTGACACTCTAAGCCATTGCATGATTTGTGTCATAAGTTTATTATTAATTTAATAATTATGGCATAAATATAATTGATTTTTGAAATCAAATCACTCACTCTCCTCTCTTCCTCTTGACCGAAACTGTGAAGTTTCACAGCCCTCTCCACTTTTCTGTTTTTGTTGCAAAAACTTGAAGAAATTGTGTTTTGTTTGGAACATAAATTCACACACAAGGCTAGTACCTTCAAGGGATCATACAAAGGTGTTATGGGAAACTAATTCTTGAGCTGGAAGGATCAAAGAAAGCTTGGAGCTTCCCCACTCACCTTGGCCGAAACCTTCACTGCACAAAGGAGAAAATTTTCATTTCATCAACGCATCCGCATTCCGATCTTTGTGAGTATGATTCCGCCATACTTCATCTTTTAATATATTATTCATTGTTGTATTTAATGCTTAATCTTTCCTTGGGACATATAATAGAACCAACCACTTTGTTGTACAAAGTTGGTTTAGGCCAAAATTGGTTGGATCCAATTAGGCCCAAAACCGCTTCCAAAAGGCCAAAATGCGACTAATGAACCTTTAACGTTTAATTGGGCTAATGGGCCTAAATTAATTTATGGGCTTATAGGGTAACTCCCGGATTGGACTTTGGTTGCGGGTTTGACCCGAGTTGACCAAAAGTCCACGCCTCAAGAAATTAATTAAAAGCCCATTGGACTTTAATTAAATTAATATTGGATATTAATCGGGCTTTGAGACTTGTAACGATTAAATTTGGAATTTAAGTCGTAAAGGTTTATTTTATAAAGTGTAATATTTAATTTGGAATTAATAATGAATTAGAATTAAATCGTATTAAATTGGATTTAATTATGTAATTTAATTTAATTCGTAGAATTAGTACTTTAAGTACTTATTCGCAAAAACGAGTTTGACTCGAACAAAATCAAATCGTTGTTTGAACATTGGATGATCACTAATTATCAGATTAATTAATTTGATTAGATTGATTGATAACATGCTTGTATGAATACATGGTTGTGATGTTTGAATAATGTATATCGGATGGATATTAGCCGGGTGGGGCGATTTGGAAATTGTAATAAATTTGATTTATTATTGGACCTGTGTGTCCAGCCTTATCTCCTATTTCTTTGTATGCTCTTCTCACCTATTCCCCTCAATGTAAATGAGGTTTCTTTAGAAGTGTAGTGTAACGGGTAGAAGAAATATTTGTGCTAGCTTGGAGAGAGAAAGTGAGAGATTTGATCTAGGATCAATGGTGTAAAATATCCATCCGCATATCATTATTTTTATCATATGCGCTTTATTATGTGTTTAGAATGCATGTTTAAGGGTGTATGATGATGAGACCTTAACAAAGATAATAAATTGGTTGCCAATTTGCACGCGAAAAAACTCGTTAAATATCAAGCGTTTATTTTCCTTCCATTGAGTGATTCTTACTCAAGATCCGAGATTGGCAGGGGTTGTTGGCCAAAGTCAAGCCCTTGTCCGTCGAAGATGTGTTTTAATCACGAGGCTTTGTTCCATATCGGTGTCGTGTCCAAGTTGTGGTTTGTTGGCCAAAGTCAAGACCACTTCTGTCCATTGACATTGATTACGAAGCTTCCATGTCAATGGGTCCGCGCTTGACTGGGATCACTAGGTTGTTGTGCCAGCCAAGGCCTAGTTGATTCAAAGGAAAAAGGTTAGGGTATATATTCGATATATAGGCATATATATGATATATGTTTAGGACTTGGATGTCCACCTACTGGATCTAGGAGTTGGATGAGATCCAATTGATCTTAGAGATCTACCTAGTTTATTATCATACAATTTGTTGGCCAAAGTCAAGATTGTGTGATATTTAACGGGATCCTAGCCACTAGGAAACACGGTTTCCCGAGTACTCGACAGAGGGTTAGAGGCTCGACGAAAAATAGTGGGAGGCAAGAATTGAATTTGCAATACTCGTTCAATTACTCGCCATACGCGCTCATTTAAATTATTTCGTCGTTATATTAAATGTTAGTTTGGACTAATATTTAAATTGTTGTTTTAATAAACAGTTGGACTGTATTATACTTGATTTATATAATTGGATTATATTAATCAATATATTTGAATTAATTAATTTCAGTTTACAGTTGATTTTATAATTGGATTATAGTAATCAATGTAATTGAGGTTAATTAATTTGGATTATATTTGATTATATAGTTGGACTATTATAATCATTATAATATATATAGTACCACTAATCGTTGATTAAATAGTTGGACTATTGTAATCAAGATAAAATTGAAAAGTTGGATATTTAAAATATAATCTGGGATTAAAATAATTTAAATAATTTAATTTTCAAATAGGAATAAATAACAGGTTACTTTATTTGATAAAATAAACTTATTATACTTAAGCCAAAATTAAGCAAAATAAGTAAGAGCATAAAATCTTTGGAAGATTTATGTGATGATGACTTTAGTGCTTAATTTAATATACTTGTCATAAATCTAATTTTAGATTTAAGAAGTATTAAAATTGCAATTTATAATTCTTGGAGAATTAATTGACTATTCTAGAGGAGATAAAGTCAAAGTTTGCAATTGGGCATGTAGCACGAGGTGCACATCGTTTCGATATTCTAAAAACCCAAGGCTTGGCCTAAGGTTTCTGAAATATTGAAAAGGATAATTGACATATCCCAAAGTGACTACCATTTGGATATGGCAGACACGAAGGAATTAAAGAAAGGGAAAGGCTCTTACTTTAAAAATGGTTGTCTTAGTTATGTTCACAACTAGTATTGAAATTAGATTTTAAATACTTAGTGTGGTACATAAAATGTATGTATTGATGTTCAGAATCTGCTTTGAGCAGGATACTGACTTCAAGCTGAGATTGCTCTGCGAATCGGAAACGGGACGAAAGTCGCTGTTTCGACCGTAGATACCTAAGTTTAGGAACTACCATTCGGGTGTGTACTTAAATTAGGAACTGTTATAATGTAACTAGTTTAACTAGAGACATTATCTCTATATCAGTGCTTAATCCATTGTGGATAAACCTATATTCTAGAACACTAAGTGTTTCATTATATAAAGATGATACTGAGATAAACACATTAGATGTGAATAACAAAATTTATATTTTGAATATAATAAAAAAATCAAAAATACAAAAACAAATAGCTAAATATTGATTGACAATAGAGACTTATTTGTGGCATTGTTGTCTGGGACACAATTATACAAGCACTATACCAATATCCACACTTTTGAAGAGTGGATACTAGGACTGATTTGACTATTCAAATAAAGTCTACGAATCTAGTTTGTTAGGTAAAGTACCTAAAACACTGTTTACTTGTAATAGTGTAAGTGCACCGATCTGTTAGCCCTATTCATGGTGAAGTAAGTGGGCCCATATCTAGCTAGGCTAGATGTGAACATGAATATTTCGTGACCTTAACGGATTGGCATCACGTTATGGTTATGTGTTTCTTTTGAAGAACACAGATCGTAAACTTTTAGAGTTTCGACACGAAATAGACAAACAGATCGGCTATAGTATTATACCGTCACGGTAAGACCGTAATGGAAAATACTTAAGCAATAAGTTTCTTATATACTTGAAAGAGTATAGTATTCTTTCAAATGAGGACTCCTCCCGGAACACGTCAAAGTGACGGTGTGTCCGAACGGATTAACCGAATAATGTTAGACATGATAAGGCTAATCATGAGTCGCTCTGAGCTACCATTTCCTTCAACGGATAAGTTTTTAACAGTGCAAGAACTTATTTAGAATAAGGTTCCATAATAATCTGTTTTACAGATTACATATAAGGAAATGAACAGGAAGGAAACGGGTTTCTCCTTTCCAGTAATTTGGGTATGCCAGGCATAACGTTTGGATGATACCAAACTGAAAGACCCAAATTGGAACAGTGCCTATATAGGTTATCCTAAGGGAAACCTTAAGTATAGTACTTGTAAATCTCACATGAGAACAATGTGATTGTTGCTCACCATGCGGTTTTTCCTGAGAAGAATACCGATATGCAGTGGTCAGTGGGAGGATAGTGATACTCGATGAAATCAGAGTAATACTGTTCAAGGCACGAAGTCCTTAATGGAACACAAATAGTTCATCTATGATGAATCTATACCATTAATCTTCAAATACACAAGAAACCGCGTAGATCAGAGAGAGTCAGAAAACAACCTGGGGTATGGTTTTCTGATCTCACCTCATAAAAATGTTAATCTTTTAAGGTACACCAATTGATTACGTATGAGGTAGTGATACAAGGTATCGACTCCCTATTATGACAAAGTGTCATGAATCCGAAATGGATTCCATGTATAACAACTATTTTGGATACTAGTTGTTGTACCACAAGGCATTGTGCCTATTGGTACATTAAACGTCTTCAAGGAAGACATACATGGAAGGCACATACCAACGTACAAAGCTGGGCTTTTGACGGAAAGGTATCGTTATCAACATTGTGTTAATAACGGTTCAACCTTTTACCTGTTGCCATGGTAAATCCATTTTGAAGATGCTTGTTGATAACTGCGTATTTCATTTATGAAATGTGTCAGTTATAGATCAAAATCGCTTTCCTGAAAAGGAAACCTTTTGGAGGATGCTTACAACATCCTGACGATTTTGTATAACCGACAAACAAGGTTTGCGGGTTATTCGATCCATGTTTGGATTGAAACAAGCATAAGGTTCTTGGAACTGACGTTTTGAAATAATCATAATGGTTTATGATTTGACTCAAAACGAAATAATTCTTGTGTATATAAGGAGGTTAGTGGGAGGGCACTGACAATGAAATTCCCATAAAGTAATTGGTGAAAGCTTGGCTTTCATAGATATTCTTTCATAGAAATTCTCCGTAGAATTCTGGGGAGTAACAACCTTTATTCAAGGAATAAGATCTACATGGATAGATTGGAGTTGTTAACACTCTCTGGAAATTGTACATTTAAAATGTACTTGTATTGGTGTCTCATACGCTTCGAGCATATGGAGTCACAATCGGGTCAATCCAAGTGATAGTCACTGGATTGAAGATTAAGAACATCTGTTAGTATCTGAGAGAACTAAATTAGATAAGTACCAATATAGGTTATCCTAAGGGAAACCATAAGTATAGTACTTATAAATCTCACATGAGAACAATGTGATTGTTGCTCACCATGCATTTTTCCTGAGGGGAATACCGATATGCAGTGGTCAGTGGGAGGATAGTGATACTCGATGAAAATCGGAGTAATACTGTTCTAGGCACGAAGTCCTTAATGGAACACAAATAGTTCATCTATGATGAATCTATACCATTAATCTTCAAATACACAAGAACTAGTAGATTGGATAGAGTCAGAAAACAACCTAGGGTATGGGTTTCTGATCTAACCTCATAAAGATGTCAAACTTATGAGGGTATATCCACCGACTACGTTTTGAGGAAGTGATGAGGTATCGACTCCCTATTATGGCAAAGTGCCATGAGTCTGAAATGGATTCCATGTAACAACTATTTTTTGGATACTAGTTGTTGTACCACAAGGCATTGTGCCTATTGGTACATTAAACGTCTTCAAGGAAGACATACATGGAAGGCAACATACCAACGTACAAAGCTGGGCTTTTGACGAAAGGTATCGTTATCAACATTGTGTTAATAACGGTTCAACCTTTTACCTGTTGCCCTGGTAAATCCATTTTGAAGATGCTTGTAGATAACTGTATATTTCATTTATGAAATGTGTCAGTTACAAATCAAAATCGCTTTCCTGAAAAGGAAACCTTTTGGAGGATGTTTACAACATCCTGACGATTTTGTATAACCAACAAACGAGGTTTGCGGGTTATTCGATCCATGTTTGGATTAATGAAAGCATAAGGTTCTTGGAACTGTCGTTTTGAAATAATCATAATGGTTTATGATTTGAATCAAAACGAAATAATTCTTGTGTATATAAGGAGGTTAGTGGGAGAGCGCACTGACAGTGAAATTCCCAATAAAGCAAATGGTGAAAGCTTGGCTTTCATAGATTTCTTTCATAGAAATTCTCCGTAGAATTCTTGGGAGTAACAACCTTTATTCAAGGAATAAAGATCTACTGGGCTAGATTTGGAGTTGTTAACACTCTCTGAGAATTGTACATTGAATAATGTACGTAACCTGGTGTCTCATACGCTTTGAGCATATGGAGTCACAATCAGGACAATCCAAGTGATAGTCACTGGATTGAAGTTAAGGACATCTATTAGTATCTTAGAGAACTAAAGATGCTGTCTAATACTATGGAGAAGGAGAACTTGAAGTGACTGGGATCACTGCCGCAAGTTTCCAAACAGTTAAATACTGCGGTACTATAAAGTTTGAATAACGGGACAGTGAGCTGGAAATCTTCCGAGCAAGATACTGTTGCCGAATAAACAACAAATGCGGATTATTGCTGCAGCTGAGGCAGCAATAGAAGCCATTTGGATCGATAATAAATCTAATTAGATTAGATATAGTTCTGTTAGCGGCTGAGCTAGGCGTCAGCACATGCTAAAGAATTAATGGTCTCATCGACGATCCAGATATATACTTCGATATTCATCTGATTCGTTCGGATCATATATCATGACGATGTGATGATCGTGTAAATCGCGTCAGACGATAATCATGCAAATCCGTTGACGAAAACCTTTCCTTAGAAATTTGAGCGAACCGTACATAGTTCGGGTGTGGGACACTTGAGTGACTGGCTATGTGCCAAGTGGGAGATTGTTGGACAAAATGACCCATAGCGTCACTATTTGCACAGATCATTGTGTTGTTGTAGCAAATTAACTATGTGACAAGGAAATTGCACTCTCATCATTTGTGATTAGATCACCATAGATATTAAATGAAGAGAGGTCCCTATGATTAGTTCCTGGATTGAGAATGATATGAGACAGTATCAATCCCCGAAGGATTAATCATTAAACATCCCTAGCCGGAGTATTATCGAGACTGGACATCGATAATGCGGAATAGGCTAGTATTGCACTTGTGTGCGTTGTGAGGGCACAACGGCATAGTTCTCATATATAAGTATTGGATACTTATGCAGTGCGATAGGACGTCGTGTTTCACCGATGGTACGGGAAACAGCTTCGCTCTGGATAGACCCCTCGGAATCCCATTGGTATTATGACTATGTGTCTATGGGAGGCCGAAATCAAGGTAGGTGTGTATAGTCTTAACGTGAGACTTACATCGCTAATACTTACGATAATCGAAAGACTTTGGTCTTGGTGGTACAGGGCTTTAACCGGTTCTGCGTACACCACTTCTGGGTTTATCAGAGAGTCGTAGTGTATTGGGTGTGATGTCAAGACGGAAGTATCACTTCAGTCATAGTGGAGATGATGTCACGCAGGATACGGTACTAGTGCTCTTGAGTGATGCGCATCCAATCGGGATATTGTGACTAGGTCATAAATATCCGATTATAGAGACTATGTTACCAGACATCCGATATGTGTTTCGGACGGGGCAGACACTTATCCACCCCCAGCCCTAGCACGTGACTATCCGATACTGGGCCGATATGCACAATACAATTATACTACGATTGATACAGATCTTAATATTCTTAAATGGATATGTCCGGAGAATTGGGTAGACTTGGTGCTTTGCTAGGAGTCGACCTTGTCTCGTAAATCGGTAGAACGTAGTACTTGGTACGTACGTGATTCGGATACTCCGACGACCGCATTTACTGCCAACTTATCCGGGGATCTCATGGGTCGCTTCCCGATAATCCACCGATGACGCATAACTCGCACTCTTAAATAATCTGGGATTATATGTTTGATCTTGGACCCACGTTTTTCTGGTTCAAAACCAGTGAAGAAATGCCCCTTGGGCGTGAGCTTGAAGAGAGAAAAGAGAGAAATGAAAAATGTGTAAAGGTTGGTGAAGCATTTTCCAAAAATTCTTTATATAATTTCCAAGAAAAAATATTAAAAACCATTTACTTAATTGATTAAATAAAATCAAAAGTAAATGTTTTTCCCTCCAAACACTATTACACCTACTTACATCAACTATTCATTTCACTTTATTAAAGTGATGTGATGCAAGTCAATCCATCAATCCATCAATCAATCAATCAATCAATCAATCACTCAAAGTGACTTTTGATTTGACGCTTGATGTGACGATTGATTTGACGCTTGATGTGACTTGCGTCGCCGCACTCGAATTCGAAATACGAATGCGCTCGCAATCACACTCGGGCTCGGGTTCGCTAATTCCGAATTAATGATTTGTCCATCGCGTCGTAATTAGATGATTACGCCTAGCGAATTCACTATCACGCTCGCTAACGAATTAATTCTAAATTAATTCGTTCGCCCGAATTAAAATCTAATTTTAATTCCGCGTCGAAATCTAATTTCGTTTAATATATCGAATATATTAATTTAATCGATTAATTCCAATTAATCGTTATCTCTCTCTAGACAATATTTTATCCTAGATAAAATATCTCCGTAATTAATCCTAGATTAATTTTCTCTCTCTTCTATATAATCCCAGATTATTAAGAGTGCGAGTTGTGCGTCATCGGTGGATTATCGGGAAGCGACCCATGAGATCTCCGGATAAGTTGGCAGTAAATACGATCGTCGGAGTACCGAATCACGTACGTACCAAGTACTACGTTTTACCGATTTACGAGACAAGGTCGACTCCTAGCAAAGCACCAAGTCTTCCCAATTCTCCAGACATATCCATTTAAAATATTAAGATCTGTACCAAGCGTAGTATACGATTGTATTGTGCATATCGGCCCAGTATCGGATAGTCACGTGCTAGGCCTGGGGGTGGATAAGTGTCTGCCCCGTACGAAGCACATGTCGGATGTCTGGTAACTAGTCTCTATAATCGGATATACATGACCTTGTCATAATATCCCGATGGCCGCGCAGCACTTAAGAGCACTAATACCGTATCCTGCGTGACATCATCTCCACTATGACTGGAGTGATACTTCCGTCTTGACATCACATCCAATACACTACGACTCTCTGATAAACCCAGAAGTGGTGTACGCAGAACCGGTTAAATCCTGGACCACCAAGACCAAAGTCTATCGATTATCGTAAGTATTAGCGATGTAAGTCTCAGGGTAAGACTATACACACCTACCTTGATTTCGGCCTCCCATAGACACATAGTCATAATACCAATGGGATTCCGAAGGGTCTATCCAGAGCGAAGCTGTTTCCCGTACCATCGTGTGAAACACGACCTCCTATCGCACTTGCATAAGTATCCAATACTTATATATATGAGAACTATGCCGTTGTGCCCTCACAACGCGCACAAGTGCAATACTAGCCTATTCCGCATTATGATGTCCAGTCTCGATAATACTCCGGCTAGGGATATTTAATGATTAATCCTTCGGGGACTGATACTCTCTCATATCATTCTCAGTCCAGGAACTAATCATAGGGACCTCTCTTCATTTATATATCTATGGTGATCTAATCACAAATGATGAGAGTGCAATTTCCTTGTCACATAGTTAATTTGCTACAACAACACAATGATTGTGCAAATAGTGACGCTATGGGTCATTATGTCCAACAATCTCCCACTTGGCACATAGCCAGTCACTCAAGTGTCCCACACCCGAACTATGTACGGTTCGCTCAAATTGCTGAGGAAATATTTTTGTTAGCGGATTTGTTTGATAATCGTCTGACGCGATTTATACGATCATCACATCACCACGATGTGTGATCCGAATGAATCAGATGATATAGAAGTATATATCTGGATCGTCGATGAGACCTTTAATTCCTTAGCCTGTGCTGACGCCTAGCTCAGCTGCTAAAAGAACTATATCTAATCTAATTAGATTTATTTTCGATCCAAATGGCTTCTATTGCTGCCTCAGCTGCAGCAATAATCCGCATTTGTTGTTTATTCGGCAACAGTTATCTTGCTCGGAAGATTTCCAACTCACTGTCCCGTTATTCAAACTTTTTAGTACCGTAGTATTTAATTGTTTGGAAACTTGCAGCAGTGATCCCAGTCACTTCAAGTTCTCCTTCTCCATAGTTTAAGACAACATCTTTAGTTCTCTCAGATACTAACAGATGTTCTTAATGTTCAATCCAGTGACTATCACTTGGATTGACCTGATCGTGACTCCATATGCTCGAAGCGTATGAGACACCCTATCAAGTACATTTTAAATGTACAATTTCCCAGAGAGTGTTAACAAACTCCAAATCTATCCTAGTAGATCTTTATTCCTTGAATAAAGGTTGTTACTCCCCAGAATTCTACGGAGAATTTCTATTGAAAGAATATCTATGAAAGCCAAGCTTTCACCAATTACTATATTGGAATTTCATTGTCAGTTCCCTCTCCCACTAACCTCCTTATATACACAAGAATTATTCGTTTTGATTCAAATCATAAACCATTATGATTATTTCAAAACGACAGTTCCAAGAACCTTATGCTTGCATTAATCCAAACATGGATCGAATAACCCGCAAACCTTGTTGTTGGTTATACAAAATCGTCAGGATGTTGTAAACATCCTCCAAAAGGTTTCCTTTTCAGGAAAGCGATTTTGATCTGCATCTGACACATTTCATAAATGAAATATGCAGTTATCAACAAGCATCTTCAAAATGGATTTACCATGGCAACAGGTAAAAGGTTGAACCGTTATTAACACAATGTTGATAACGATACCTTTCCGTCAAAAGCCGGCTTTGTACGTTGGTATGTTGCCTTCCATGTATGTCTTCCTTGAAGACGTTTAATGTACCAATAGGCACAATGCCTTGTGGTACAAAACTAGTATCCAAAATAGTTTATACTTGGAATCCATTTCGGATTCATGGCACTTTGCCATAACAGGGAGTTGATACCTCGTATCATTTCCTCAAAACATAGTCGGTTGGATATACCTTCATAAGATTGACATCTTTATGAGGTTAGATCAGAAACTCATACCCTAGGTTGTTTTCTGACTCTATCCGATCTACGAAGTTCTTGTGTATTTGAAGATTAATGGTACAGATTCATCATATTGATGAACTGTTTGTGTTCCATTAAGGACTTCGTGCCTTGAACAGTATTACTCCGATTTTCATCGAGTATCACTATCCTCCCACTGACCACTGCATATCGGTATTCCTCTCAGGAAACCCGCATGGTGAGCAACAATCATTTGTTCTCATGTGAGATTTATAAGTACTATACTTATGGTTTCCCTTAGGATAACCTATATTGGCACTTATCCAATTTGGGTCTTTTAGTTTGGTATCATCCAAACGTTATGCCTGGCATACCCAAATTACTAGGAATGAGAAACCTCGTTTCTTCCCTGTTCATATCCTATATGACATCTGTCAAACAGATTTATATGGAACCTTATTCTAAATAAGTTTTGCACTGTTAATACATATCCTATTGAAGGAACAGTAGCTCAGAGCGACTCGTGATAAACCTTATCATGTCCAACAAAATTCGGTTTTAGTTCGGACACACCGTCTAACTGACGTGTCTCGGGAGGAGTCCTCATATGAAAGAATACCATACTCTTTCATGTACGTACGAAACTTACTGCTTAAGTATTTTCCATTACGGTCTTACCGTGGCGGAATAATACTATAGCCGATCTGTTTATTTACTTCGTGTCGAAACTTTAAGTTTCGATTTGTGTTCTTCAAAAGAAACACATAACCATAACGTGATGCACATCGTTCCGTAAGGTCACGAAATATTCATGTTCACATCTAGCCTAGCTAGATATGGGCCCACTAACTTCACCATGAATAGGGCTAACAGATCGGTGGCCCTTATACTATTACCAAGTAAATAGTATTTTAGGTACTTTACCTAATAAACTAGATTCGCAGACTTTATTTGAATAGTCAAATCAGTCCTAGTACCCACTCTTCAAAAGTGTGGATATACGAGTCTCGTTTAATTGTGTCCCAGACAACAATGCCACAAATAAGTCTCTATTGATCAAATCAATTTGAGCTATTTATTTGTCATTTTTATATGTTTGAGATTTTTTATATTCAAAATATAAATTCTTAATTTACATCTAATGTATTTATCTCAGTATCATCTTTAATAATAAAACACTTAGTGTTCTATAATATAAAGTTTTATCCGCAACGGATTAAACACTGACATAGAGATAATGTCTTTAGTCAAACTAGTTACATTATAACAGTTCCTAATTTAAGTACATACCCAAAGGGTAGTTCCTAAACTTAGATATCTACGGTCGAAACAGCGACTTTCGTCCCGTTTCCGATTCGCAGAGAAATCTCGGCTTGAAGTCAGTATCCAGCTCATAGCGGATTCTGAACATCAATACATATATATTATGTACCACACTAAGTATTTAAAATCCAATTTCAATACTAGTAGTGAACATAACTTTGACAAATATTTAAAGTTAGAGCCTCGCCCTTTCTTTAATTCCTTCGTGTCTTCCATATCCAAATGGTAGTCACTTTGGGATATGTCAATTATCTTTTCAATATTTCACAAACCTTTGGCCAAGCCTTGGGTTTCGGAATATCGAAACAATGTGCACCTTGTGCAACACGCCCAATTGCAAACTTTGACTTTTCACCTCTAGAATAGTCAAATCTATTCTCTAAGAATTATTAATTGCAATTTAATACTTTTAAATCTAAATATAGATTTATGATAAGTATATTAAATTAAGCACTAAAGTCATCATCACATAAATCTTCCAAAGATTTTATGCTCTACTTATTTGCTTAATTTTGGGCTTAGATATAACAAGTTATTTTATCCAATAAAGTAACCTATTATTTATTCCCAATGAAAATTAAATCATTTAAAACATTTAATCCAAGGATTATATATTTTAAATATTCAACTTTTCAATTCTTTCTTGATTTCAATAGTCCAACTATTTAATCAATTTAATAAGGTACTATTTATTATAATGATTACAATAATCCAATTATTTAATCAACTATAATTTTAATATTGATTACTATAATCTAATTCTAAAATCAACTATCATTTTAATTCAATTATATCGATTACTATAATCCAATTATAAAATCAACTATATATTGAATGAGTTTGTATATAGTCCAACTATATATATTTATAAAACAACATAAAATATTAGTCCAACTAATACTTTTGATTAATATGACGAGTAAAATATAGATGAGCGCGTTTAGCGAGTATTCGAACGAATGTTGCAAATTCAATACTTGCCTCCCACTATTTTTCGTCGAGCCTCTAACCCTCTGTGGAGTACTCAGGAAACCGTGTTTCCTAGTTGGCTAGGATCCCGTTAAATATCACACAATCTTGACTTTGGCCAACAAATTGTATGATAATTAACTAGGTAGATCTCGAAGATCAATTGAATCTCATCCAACTCCTAGATCCAGTAGGTGGACATCCAAGTCCCAAACATATATCTTATATATGTCTATACATCGAATGTATACCCTAACCATTTTCCTCTGAATCAACTAGGCCTTGGCTTTGGCACAACAAACCTAGTGATCCCAGTCAAGCGCGGACCCATTGACATGGAAGCTTCGTAATCAATGTCAATGGACAAGAAGTGGTCTTGACTTTGGCCAACAAACCACAACTTGGACACGACACCGATATGGAACAAAGCCTCGTGATTAAAACAAATTTTTGACGGACAAGGGCTTGACTTTGGCCAACAACCCTGCCAATCTCGGATCTTGAGTAAGAATCACTCAATAGAAGGAAAATAAACGCTTGATATATAACGAGGGTTTTTCGCGTGCAAATTGGCTACCAATTAATTATTTTGTTAAGGTCTCATCATCATACACCCTTAAACATGCATTCTAAATACATAATAAAGCGAGTATGAAAATAAATAATAATGATATGCGGATGGATACTTAACATATTGATCCTAGATCAAATCTCTCCCTTTCTCACTCAAGCTAGCACTTGTATTACTTCTA
>SKCR01034909.1:0-17513 GCA_019454045.1 Zanthoxylum bungeanum
TTTAACTAATCCATTTCCTAATCCTTGGCTTTATTTAATTGGATTAAATTAATGTGGGAGACAATGGAGATTAGTTACACCTAATTATACATATTTGAAAAAATTAGATTAGCCCACTTAAAAGTTGATTACAACTTTTATTAATTAAAAACTACCTAAGTTTTGCTATAAATAGCAAGCTTTAAGAAGGTTTTAATTACAAGTACAAGTACAAGCATAAGCAAATTCTTGAGAGATTAACCTAAGTTAGAGAAATATTTAGAGAAGCTTGTGAGGTCTCTACAACATTTCATTTAGGAGAAATTAAAATTGGATCTTGAAGTGAAGCTTGGAAGGATTGGAAACAATATTGGATCTTGGAGTCAAGCTTGCACACCTTGGAGGTTCTCCAACAATTTCAATAAAGGAGAAGTAGATTGGATCTTGCATCACGCTTGCTAGGTAATGTTTGATCTTCTTCAAAGCTATGTTCATTTGTGTATTAGATGCATTATCACTTAGCTTAATGTTGAATAAGGCTAATCAATTGTGTTAGGATACTTTAGAAGTATAAACACAACATGCTTATAATTTAGGTCAAAGATGTTCATGTTGGACATGGAACAATTAATTAGAATTTGGAACTCTAGATTAAAGCTTAGAGTTATGGCTACCATTTTAGAATGACTTGACGACCTTTGGGTTACCTAGAATTATTCATGAGACATTTTTTATTGGGATTCTAAATTGGTTTGTGTATTGGATTCAAAATTTACGCAAATGAGTATTTAGAAAAAATTTATGTTTTTGTAAAAATATTTGATATTTTGAAAAACTTGATTTTTATTCTATAACATGTGTTAATGTTGGATTTGAAGTTAAAAATTAATTTTAGATGTTTTTGAAGTGTTTAGGGAAGACCGGAAATAATTAGGGTAAAAAAACCGTAATTGCTTCAGCTCTCTGGAAATTTTCCAGATAGCTGAAGCTTTGTAAACAAAGAAAACAAATTAAAAATAAAAATAAAAGTTGTGATGTGCGCTACAGTGACACATGCACTGTAGCGCGTACAGTGCGCACGTCACTTTAGCGTGCGTGGGTACGCGCTACGCGCACTGATTTTATCTTCTCTCGTTTTGGAGCTTCCGGACTCCGATTCAGTCCCGCTTTTTTCCTATACACTCATAATGGAATGTAGTATTTTTTTAAATAATTTAAAATTAGACACATTTTCGCTGCCCGGAGCACCGATCCGACCCTAGAGATTCCACAACTGCCCCAACAAAATTAACTAAGTCACATATACTAATTGATAATACACTAACCATGTTGTTTTTTCGTTGAATAATCTAGTGTAAAAATAATTAATGAATCATCGGTTGCACGTCAAAAGCGTCACAAACCACTTGGTTCAAAAGATATTATTCTATGGAATATGAAAAATAAGAGATCATGATCTTGTTACAAATAATACTCGAGTTATAAATATACCTATGTTCTCAGAGTCAATAGTTCCAGAAGAATTAGGAATCCTTGAAGAGAAACAAGTACCTGAAAAGATCCAAGTCGTTAAAGAGACAAATACCTGAAGAGACCCAAGTTTCTGAAGAGACAAAAATCCCTGATGAAAATTCAAAACTGTCCTAGGTTCTGACCCTGTATGGAATTAAACAACTACTCTAATCTAAGACAAGTAAAAGTTAGAGTGACTATGGTTCGATTCAACAATCACTCATAAATCTATGCAAATATGAATCAAAGTAAATATATCAAAGTAGTAAACAAAATCAACACAAGGATTTTGTTGACAGAATGGAAAACTCATGCGAGTAAAAAATCAATCCATTGTATATGAGAAAACTTACAGCGATAGTATAAGACCTATGGTGACAACTTCACCCACTCGAATGTTAGGATATATGCCCTAGAGTTTCACGTATTGTAAACAGAATTGTTTTTTGAAATAATAGATATATTATTCATTTATCAAAATTATTTGATTTAAATCGCATATTATAAAATGTCTAGTTTACCCTTGATTACTCATGTGCTTTCAGACTTAGTGTATGTTTGATACACAAGAGGATTTAAGTCTGAAGTTAGTAATCTGAAACAGTCCATAGAGAGCAAGCAAACTGAGTACTTTGTTTGTGGTTTATCTATAGCTGCGGTCCATTCTATACTTGTATGACGACCTTGATCCGGGTTCGTTCATGTAGTGACATGGGAATGGGGGCACCATGTATGATGTGATCATATAGGACTGGACCTAGTTAAAAATGAATATCTTATAATCTACGTTAACTGAAGAAATTCATTTTATCTACTAGATGGTCATATATGGATTGATTTTAATCCTGAATGTACTACGAACTCCTACATGACAGGCTATGTCTTTTGATTTACTAAGGTTAGGTTGGTGAATCAGTCCCCGCCAATAACTACTTATTTTGGGGATATGGTTTGGTGTGTAGCTGGGAATGTTTTACATAGATATGGAGTTCACTCATTCTTACGAGAAGTAGAAAAGTATCTCTTTTAAGAGTTGATTCGGGGCTTGAACAATTAAAGCGCTCTAATCTTTCTATTACGAATAAAAAGATGAATATTCATAATAGTTATGAATTAATTGTTCATTAGAGAATCAATGGTATTTAAATGATAAAATAATTAGAGGGGTATAACGGACTTATGACCCGACTCTAATTGTGAGATATTCGTGAATGGCTAATCCATATGTAATGACTATATCGATGGATACCGAAGTTGTTCGGCATATTTTTTTCCATCTACGATAATGAGAGTTCAACTTCGAGTTTTTAATGGAATAACGAGAAGTTAATAATTCAGAATATTCAATTAAAGTGTTTAATTAATATTTTGGGATTATTGGAGCTCGAAACCGTAGGTCCATTTGGTCCTTGTACTAGCTCGATTAACTGTAGTAAACCTAATATAATTAGATTGTCTATATCATATACTCACATATATTTTATTTTATTATTAATATGATTAATAATATAATTGTCACAAATAAAAACTTGTTAGACAGTTATGACCCATAGCGTCACTATTTTGTAAATGATATTGTATTATTGTACAAAATTAACTATGTAGTAATGAAATTGCCTTTTACCGTTTTGTAATTTATTTACTTTGATATATAAATGGTAAAAGTCCCTATGATTAGTTCTGGATTGAGATGATATGAGACAGTATCAATCCATAAAGGTTTAATCATTAAATATCCATAGTCGTAGTATTATCGAGATTGGACATCGATAATGCAAAATAGACTAGTACTGCACTTGTGCGTGTTGTGAGGGCACAACGGCATAGTTCTCATATATTTAAGTATAGGATACTTATGCAAGTGCGGTAGAAGGTTGTGTTTTACCGATGGTACGGAAAACAGCTTCGCTCTGGATAGACCCCGCGGAATCCCATTGGTAGTATGTCTGCGTGTCTATGGGAGTCCGCTTCAGGGTAGGTGCATATGGTCTTAACCTGAGACTTGCATCGCTAGTACTTGCGACAATCGGTAGACTTTAGTTTTGGTCATCCAGGGCTTTAACAGGTTCTGTGTACACCTCTTCTAGGTTTATCGAGAGTCGTAGTGTATTGGGTGTGATGTCAAGACGGAAGTATCACTTCAGACATATGGAGATGATGATCGCGCAGGATACAGAACTAGTACTCTATAATGGTTGCAACCATCGGGATAATATGACAAGGTCAGGATTATCCGATTCAAAGAGACTAGTTGCTTGATGTCCGATATATGTTTCGTACGGGGCAGACACATCTCCAGCCCCAGGCCTTACATGTGATCATCCGATACTGGATCAGTATACACTATACTACAGTATACTACGCCTGTTAAAGATCTTATATTCCAGTAAGAATATTTCTGGAGAATTGGGTAGGCATGGCGTTTTGCTAGAGGCTAACCTTGTCTTGTAAATCGGTAAAAACGTAGTACTTGGTACGTACGTGTTCGGATAGTCCGACGATCGTATTTACTGCCAACATATCCAGAGATCTCTTGGGTCGCTTCCCGAGGATACACCGATGACGTATGAATAGTATTTAATTAATCCGGGATTAATTGCGGAGAGACTTTATCTTGGATAAAGTACTATTTGAAGAGAGAGAAAGATTAATTTGGAATTAATCAATAAAATAATATATTTGATATATTAAACGAAATTCGATTTCGACGCGGAATTAAAATTAGATTTTAATTCGGGCAAACGAGTTAATTTAGAATTAATTCATTAGCGACATGAATAGTAATTATGCTAGGCATAATTATTTAATTAAATTCGATTTAAATAACGTCGCGACGGAAGTTCGTTAATTCGGAATTATCGAACCCGAGCCCGGGAGTGTTTGCGGGCCCACTCGCATTTGGAATCAAGCGGGGCCCACATGTCACATCAACCATCACATCACTAGTCAAAGCATTAGCTTTTTGGTGATGGAATTAGGTAGTTGGTGTTGGTGTGTTCAACACTCAAGTTGATGGATGAGATGGTTGCTTCTTTGACTTTTGATTTACCAAATATTTGGTATATAATCATTTTGATTTTTTGAAAATCAATTAACACAATTACAAGTCAACAAAAAATCATCTCCTCTCTTTTCTCTAAAAGTGGCGTGAACTGCCACTATTCACAGCTCTCTTCTTCTTCAATTTTTCTCGTAAAACTTTAAGATAAAGTGTGTTGGTTTGGAACTAAATCACAAATCTTGGCTAGCACCAACTTGATTCATACAAAGGTGTTATGGGAAACTAATTCTTGAGCTTGGAAGGATCAAAGAAAGCTTGGAGCTTCCCCACTCACTTTGGCCGAAACCCTCACTGCACAAAGGAGAAGTTTTATTTCATCAACACATCCGCATTCCAATCTTTGTGAGTATGATTCCGCCATACAAACAAATATTGTTCATTCATATATATATATATATATATATATATATATATTTGTTTGCTCTTTTGATCTTGGGACATGGATTAGAATTTCCAACAATGGTATCAGAGCCTAAAGAGCATGAAAATATATTAGGGTAAAATTTGGGGAAAATTGGATGAAGCATGATTTGATGAAATTGTTTGATTAAATATGCTTAGATGTATTTTACTTAATGTTATACATCATCAATTTCATGGAAAATAAATTGGATTAATTTTTCAACCCAAAAGTGGCTTGGCCGAATGACATGTAAGCAATGGACTTGATGATTTTTTTTTATTTTAGATCATTGGATGACTTGAAACAATATGGAATGACGATTTGTAATTCGATCGGATTGAAAAACGAAATCGGAACCATTTTATCACCATGGCTGAATGCTTAATGGAAGATTAGAGACTTGATTTTTTGATTAAATAATGTTGGACATGTATTTAAGATAAAAATATGATTAATGGATTAATTTGATATTTTGGAAATATTGATTTAAAGGATTAATCATGATATTACACTTAATTAATTAAGTTATAAAATTTGGAATTTTAAAATTTGATTAATTGGGCTTAATTTTGAATTTGGCCTAAAACTATTATATTTGGGCATAATGGGCTTGATTAAATAATGACTTACGGACCCGGGTCCGGATCCGGAAATTGCCATCCCTAATAAGGTCATATTCATTCAAAGTGTTGTGAGTTCATTTCCTTTGTAATAAGTCTCTATTGTAACCCTATTTGTAACTTGGAGGAGCCGATGGCGCGAAGGACTTATCACAATCTGATTCCGTAAAGAACTCAACAACACACCATGGAGCAAGATTTGAAGACCAATGGATGCATTGGATTATTTGTACTAATTAGATTGGTATAGAAAAATAAGAGCTCAGTTAACGCAATTGTGATGTGTATATTTTTGTCAATCCAGCCCCTGGAAAACAAGTCGCTTTGTGACGCGCACCAGCCCACGTTGCGATGCACCAAATTATTTTAGCTACTACCTGGACCTAAACATGATCACGTCGTGACTCTGGACATTATCGCGACGCGACGCGCTCCAATTTCGCGATGCTAAGCAGGCTGCGTCGCGACGCCGAGCAGACCTGGCGTTCTGTTAGGTTCTATCTTGTAGAGCATCGCGACACCCATTTGGGAGTCGCGACGTCCCGTCTGGGAATATGATTTTGTGTTAAATAGTTTAATAACACGTCATATAACCTATGGTGCCTACTCTTGCATTTTCATATGCCATAACATGATTACATGCATGATATTCTAGTCATAAACTATGATTTTATGTAATTTAAAAGTTAAATATGAATATGAGATTCATGCAAACGGATTAATAAGATAAATTAATTTAAAGGTTTAAAAATTACGAATTCAAAATTCTAATACAAATAGACCTTATGATCCTTGGTATATTGGATGGAAATCCGCACATAAATTCCATAGCCGATTCTGAATGGACAGTAATTTGGTCTGCACTCGGGATATAATTTCATGTGCCATTGGAATATATAATGTGATTTTATCAATTAAATAGTTTAATGACATTTGATCCATTCGTTGAATTCTAAATTTTAAAACCTATTAGTGGACCGATATTTTAAAAGTTAAAATGGATTAGAACACTAAATTAAACTTGATTAAATTAGTTTAATTAAGTTAATGGTTAGTAGAGACTAATCGGTATTAGTAAATAAAATTTTAAGAGTTAAAATTAGTTAGATCACTAATAATCAACTAATATTAATAAGATTATATTTTTAACCGAGCATAATCTAAATTCATTAGATAATAGTGTAATAGAAACCTTAGACTTCAAAATAATGAGTGGGAGAGGGATATACCACAATATATCCTGCGATCTCCATTGTTATCCAAAAACCTGAGATTCAAAAGGCACCTCGAGACGTCTTTGTTTTCATCCCCCTACTGATGGTGTCCTTTTTTGGGTCAATATCAAGTTTGGATTCTGAGAGGATAAGAACTCTAGATGTATTTGGTGATGTGACTTACCATACAACGGCACTTCACTAGTTCAGTCCAAGGCATATGAAACAACGGGTTACACTCACAAAAGAATGATTAAATAGTTAATCAAAGTTCCTTGATCAAATATAACGGTAGTTGGTTAATATAGGAATAAGAGTTATTTCCAGATATATTAATCAATTGAGAATGTCTCGATCTATCATACGAATACTTGACCTACCTTACGGCGGCACTTATTTATGAGATGATAGATTAATGTGGCATAGTAATTATTTTAGGTTTCTAATTCATTATACATTGATCATGCATCATGCATCATGTTTAATTGTATGCCTAAATGTTTGACAAATTTTAGTATGCGATGAATGGATATTGAATGCGCGTTTATTTATTTTTTTGTCATGACATCTTCAATAATTACAATTCTCAAACAAGAAAAATAACCGGAGAAAATTATGTTAAATGGAAAAGTGACATGAACACTATATTGGTCTGTGAAGACCTTAAATTTGTCATGACGGAGGAATGTCATCCTATGCCAACCCCAAATACTTGCAGAGCTGCACGCAATGCCTATGATAATTGGATTAAAGCCGATGAGAAAGCCCGTATCTATTTAAAAGGGGAAATTTTTTAGGTTCTTGTTGCAAAATATGAGCCTATGGCGACTGCATTTTTAATAATGCAGTCATTACAAGACATGTTCGGGCAGCCTTCGGAGCGGCAACAATATGAGGCTATTGTCTCTATATTGATCGCAAGGATGAAGGAAGGTGCATCAGTCTGATAGCATGTCTTAAAGATGATGTCTCATCTTAACATGGCTGAAACCCATGGTGCTCGTATAAATAAGCAAAGTCAGGTGACAATGATCATGGAAACACTTCCGAAGAGTTTTCTCTGCAGTTTAAAAGCAATTGTTCTATTAATAAGTTGACTTTTACATTGACTCAACTACTGAATGAGCTCACCAATTATGAGTCCATGATGATGGATCCTCGTAGACATAGTGTAGAGAAAAATATTGCTGAATCTTCTAAATCTAAAAAGAATAAGAAGAAAGGCACTTGGAAGGCTAAGGTAAAGCCAATGAAAAAGAAAAACAAGCAAGGCTCTAAAGGTGCCAATGCCAAAGGAAAATATTTCCATTCTGACAAACAATGACATTGGAAGAGGAATTGTCCTAAGTACCTAGCTGAGCTACAAGAGAAGAAGAATACAGATAAATATGATTTACTTGTTATTGAATCTCTTTTGGTGGAGGATGATAAATACATATGGATTGTTGACTCTGGTGCCACTAACCATGTTTGTGTTCTTTGCAGCTACTTGATTCATGGAATGACCTTGCTGAAGGTGACTTTAACATGAGAGTCGGGACAGGGGATGTTGTTTCAGCTAGAGCAGTGGGAGTTTCAAATTTGAATTTAAATAATGGTTATTTGTGTTTAAACCATGTGCTTTATATTCCTTGTTTTCACATGAATTTTTTTTCTGTAAAAAAAACTTATGAAAAATGGTTTCTCTATTTCTTTGATAATAAATCAGTTATTATTAGTAGAAATGGATTAACAATATGCATAGGAAACTCCGAGAATAATTTATATGTATTAAGGTCGTTAACACATGATTCACTGTTTAATATTGGAATTTTTAAGATTGAAAAATCTAAAACAAAACGGTAAAAGATTTCTCATGATGACACATATCTATGACATCTTAAACTTGGTCACATTAACCTTGACCGAATAGATAGATTAATAAAGAACAAAGTTTTCAATCAGTTAAAACTTGGTACTTTACCAGTCTGCGAATCATGTCTAGAATGCACAATGACCAAGAGACCTTTTAGTGGAAAGGGGATAAGAGCCAAAGAACCGCTTGAGTTAATACATTTGAATATTTACGGACAGGTGAATGTAAAAGTCCGAGGTGGTTATGAATACTTCGTCATTTTTATTGACGATTATTCAAGAAATCAGTATGTTTATTTAATGCAACATAAGTCAGATACGTTTATTTAATGCAGCACAAGTCAGATATATTTGAAAAGTTCAAAGAGTATCGTGTTGAGGTTGAGACCAGTTAGGTAAAAGCATCAAAATTCTACTATCGGATCGTGGAGGTGAATACCTTGATAGAGATTTCGAGGAATTCTTAGTTGAGCATGGAATAGTTTCACAGTTCACAGCACCTGGAACACCACAATAAAATGGTGTTGCAGAAAGAAGAAATTGGACCCTACTAGACATGATGAGATCAATTTTTAGTTATAGCACATTACCTAGTTCATTCTGGGGGTATGCATTGCAAACTGCAATGTATATCCTGAATGTAGTTCCTTCAAAATCTGTTCATAAGATTCCCTTAGAGTTGTGGAATGGTCGTAAAGCAAGTTTGTGACATTTCTGTATATGGGGGTGTCCACCACATGTGCTGAAGAATAATACTACTAAGTTGGAGCCACGTTCAAAGGTTGTCTATTTGTAGGCTATCGAAAACAAACTATGGGTAGGTTCTTTTATAGTCCAGAAGATAACAAAGTATTTGTGTCGACAAATTCTACATTTCATGAGGAGGACTATATGAGAGAGTTCAAACCTCGAAGTAAAGTGTTATTTAAGGAGTTGCTTGCTGGTACGACTAGCACACCATTTTTAACTTTTGACAAAAACATAACACATTCTACATCTGAGAGTCAGATGCAAGTTTATCAGAATATCATACCACCTAGACGTAGTGGGAGGGTTGTTTGCATCTAGTGATGGTATAGATGATCCATTGACTATCATAACGCAATGGATGGTTCTAATAAAGAGGAATGACTCAAAGCAATGAACCTTGAGATGAAATCTATGTACTCCAACTTAGTCTGGGAACTTGTAGAACAACCTGATGGAGTAAAACCCATAGGTTGCAAGTTGATCTACAAGAGAAAAATATGAGTAGATGAGAAGGTACAGACCTTCAAGGATAGACTAGTGGCAAATGGTTATACCTAGAAAAATGAGTTGACTATGAAGAAACTTTCTCGCCAGTAGCTATGCTAAAATTCATCTGTATTCTTATTTCCATTGCCGCATATTATGACTATAAGATTTGGCAAATGAATGTCAAGACTGTATTCTTGAATGGCAATCTTGATGAGAGTATCTATATGGTACAACCAGAGAGGTTCATAACCCAAGGTCAAGAGCAAAAAGTTTGCAAGCTGTAAAGATCCATTTATGGACTTAAGCAAACATCTAGATCTTGGAACATAAGATTTGATAATACGATCAAGTCTTATAATTTTGAGCAAAACATCGATGAGCCTAGTGTCTACAAGCACATCATTGATGGTAATGTGGTTTTCTCGTGTTATACATCGATGATATTTTACTCATTGGGAATGATGTAAAGATATTATCGGACGTGAAAATCTGGCTAGCTAATCAATTTCAAATGAAAGATTTGGGATAGGCCAGTTATGTACTTGGGATCCAGATCATTTGAGATCGCAAAAAATGACTGTTAGCAATATCTCAATCATCCTATATGGACAAGATTCTTGTGCGATTTGGAATGCAGAATTCCTAATTTTCCTTTCAGACATGAAATTCATTTTTCTAAAGAACAGTCTCCTAATACACCCAATCAGGAGTTGAGGAATGAGACATATTTCATATGCCTCAGCAGTTGGAAGTCTTATGTATGCTATGTTATGCATAAGACCAGACATCTGTTTTACAGTGGGAGTAGTCTGTAGGTTTCAATCCAACCCAGGATTAGATCATTGGGTAGTGGTGAAATATATTCTCAAGTATCTTAAGAGAACGAGAAATTATATGCTAGTATATTCTGGTGAGGATATAATCCTCAAAGGATATACTGACTCATATTTTCAGACAGATGTATATTCTAGGAAATCAACATCCAGATCAGTGTTCACCTTAGGTGGTGGGGCTATTGTATGGAGGAGCATAAAGTAATATTGTATTGCTGACTCCATCATGGAGGCTGAATATGTTGCAGCTTGTGAAACAGCTAAGGAATCAGTCTGGCTCAGTAAGTTCTTAGGAGATCTGTAAAGGTGGCAATGGGTCGGGCCGGGCCCGGGCTTTGGTAAGCTCGACCCGAGCTCGATAATTATTTTTTTACCACGGGCCCGGGAAAATCCCGGCTCTAGCGTCTACCGGGTCGGCCCGACTTGAGCCTGGGCCGGGCTTTATTCGGCCCGATTTTTTATTAATAAAAAATTTAAATATATTTTTAATTTATTATATAAATATAAATATAAATATAAATAATATTTTTTAAGCTCAGGCCCGTGCTTAATATGCTAGGCCCGGCCCGAGATTTTTTACCCCAGTGTGGGCCGGTCCGGGCAGATCCCGGGCTTTTTTACCATCCTTAGATATCTGGAAGTTGTTCCAGATATGGATAAATCATTCACACTTTATTGCGATAATAGTGGTGCAGTGGTGAATTCCAATGAACTAAGAAGCCACAAGAGGGGAAAGCATATAGAGATAAAATATCATATCATCAGAGAGATAGTGCAGATAGGAGATGTCATAGTCACGCAGATTCCTCCCGCACACAACCTGGCTGATCCGTTTACAAAGACCTTATTGGCTATATTTTTGAAGGTCACCTAAAAGGTTTAGGATTACATGACATGTCTCATTTGCTCTAGTTCAAGTGGGAGATTGTTTGGATATATGCCCTAGAGCTTCATGTATTGTAAACGAAAATATTTATTGAAATAATAGATGCATTATTCATTTATCAAAATTATCTGATTTAAATAGCATATTATAAAATGTCTAGTTTACCCTTGATTACTTATATGCTCTCAGACTTAGTGTATGTTTGATACACAAGAGGATTTAACTCTGAAGTTAGTAATCTGAAACAGTCCATAGAGAGCAAGCAAAGCGGATACTTTATTTGTGGTTTATCTATAGCTGCAGTTCATTCTATACTTGTATGACGACCTTGGTCCAAGTTCGTTCATGTAGTGACATGGGACTAGAGGCATCTTGTATGATGTGATCATATAGGACTGGACCCAGATAAAAATGAATATCTTATAATATCCATTAACTGAAGAAATTCATTTTATCTACTAGATGGTCATATATGGATTGATCTTAATCCTAAATTTACTACGAACTCCTACATGACAGGCTATGTTCTTTGATTTACTAAGGTGAGGTTAGTGAAGCAATCCCGACCAATAACTACGTATTTTGGGATATGATTTGATGCGTAGCTGGGAACGTTTTATATAGACATGGAGTTCACTCATTCTTACGAGAAGTAGAGTATCTCTCTTACGAGTGATTCGAGGCTTGAACAATTAGAGCACTTAAATCTTTCTATTACAAATAAAAAGATTAATATTCATAATAATTATGAATTAATTGTTCATTAGAGAATCAATGGTACTTAAGTGATAAAAATTAGAGGGGTATAACGGACTTATGACCCGACTCTAATTATGATATATTTATGAAAGGCTAATCCGTATGTAATGACTATATTGATGGACACCAAAATTGTTTGACTTATTTTTTCCATATACGGCAACGAGAGTTCAACTTCGAGTTTTCAATGGAATAATGTATTTCCAACCGTTGATGAAATGGATATATATTTGTTTATATAGGTAGGGTAGAGGTAAGATTTTCCTTGTGAAAAACTGTTTCAAAACGTGTCCAAAATAACACAATATCGTAATCTGGTTCGAACGCAATACGAACTCGTGTCGAACGAACATTATTCCGCAAACTTGTTCGAACGCAGTCTTGAATGCACCTCGAACCCATACACTCTGGAAGGTTTCGTTCGCACGGGAAAATAAACGCAGGTTATAGGGGAAACTACTGTCAAGTTTTGTTTGAACCCAAACACAAACGTTATACGAACGCCACATGTTCGAACTCAAACATGAACGCAATACTAACGAATATATGCTATCTTCCTACACAGTCTGCCAAATATTTGTCCAATTGCTCTGAGATCTCCAACACTCATTACAATTCAATTGAACTTGTTTTGTTACGGAATGTGCCAACAAATATATAACTAACACATGAAGAGATATAGCTTTCTTAAAAGACAAGAGCCTCTAAAGAGGAAAAGTCTACAAATTACACTTATACAAAAGAGATGTGTGATCATAATAAATTAGTCATCGATAGTGTATTTGCATTCACAGTAGCTACTGAAATTACAAATAAATTTGAACCTTAAACTAGTGATGAATGTAGACAAAGTCGTGATTGGCTTTAATGGGAAAAAAATATTTCAAGTAGCATTGATTTCTTTAGCCAAATGTCAAGTATTTGGAATCGTAGTCTAGACACCTGAAGATTTTAAACATGTTATTAATAAGGAAATGTAATAAATATAAATTAATAATTATATATAAGCATGTACAAGGTTTCTCGTAAAGACCTGGTACTAAATATGAGAATACGTATTTTCCAGTGATGGATACTATTTCTTTTCAAGTTTTAATCAGTTTGGCAGTCTCTAAAAGACTGAATAGTGCAACATAACTGTATGAGTCATTTGACATTGATATTTACATGAAAATCCCTAAAAGATTAAAAATATTCTAAGCATATAAATCAAAATATTGTAAACTGTGTTAATCAAGTTACAACGATATTTAAATAGATTAAAATAATTTGGACGCATGTGGTATAATCATTTGAGTGAATATATGATGAAAGAATGATATACATAAATGATTCTATATACCCATGCATATTTATTAGAAAGTTTGAATCTAGATTTGTTATTATAGCAGTATATGTCGATGACATGAACTTAATTGGAACTCCTGAAGAACTTCTAAAAATGATGAATATTTAAAAATAGAATTTGAGATGAAAGACTTAGGAAAAATAAAATATATTCTTGACTTGTAGATTGAGCATAAAACTAACGAGTGTTTATCCATCAGTCTGCCTATGTTAAGAAGATTCTAAAACGTTTCAGCATGGCTAATTCTCATCAATTAAGTACTATCATGGTGGTTCGATCTTCCAATCCTAAAAAGGATCCATATGTCCTAAAGAAGATGATGAAGAGATACGTGGTCCAGAAGTACCATATCTGAATGCAATTGGTGCCTTATTATATTTAGCTTAATGCACTAGGCCGGACATTCTATTTTCAGTAAATTTATTGGTAAAATTTAGCTATGTACCAACTCGATGACATTGGAATGGCGTCAAACATATTTTATGTTATCTTCATGGGACAAAAGACTTGAAATTATTCTATTGAAATGGACTAATATAAAATCCAGGTCTTATTGGTTATACCGATACATGATACCTCTTTAGCCCTCATAAAACACGTTTATAGATAGAGTATGTTTTTACCTATAATAACATAGTAATTTCATGACGATTTATAAAGCAGTATTTTGTTGCTATATCTTCTAATCACTCAGAGATACTTGCAATATATGAAGCAAGTAAAGAATGTATATAGTTAAGGTCACTTATCCATTGAGTTCAGAGCACATGCAACTTAAACTCTGCTACAAATATTCCAATTGTGATATATGAAGATAATATTGTATGTAATGCACAAATTAGATGATGGTACATTAAGAGAGACAAAATTAAGCATATCTCACCAAAGGTCTTCTACACTCATGAGCTATAGTAAAGTAAGCAAATTGATGTCAAGCAAATACGCTCCACTGATAATTTTGCTGATTTATCAAAACTTTACCGACATCAATTTTTGAGAAGCTTATACATAGTATTGGCATATGTCGACTTAGTAAATTTTCGTGATGATATCTATTGAGATGGAGTATTTCATAAAGGGAGTGCATTTATTGAAGTGAATAACTACAGTTAGATAAAAGTACATTGTACTCTTTTTCATTCGATCAGGTTTTATCCCACTGGGTTTTCCTAGCAATGTTTTAATGAGATAATGTTAAGTCAAACAAATAGTGTAAAATTAAAGTGATAAATCTCAATGGGGAGTGTTGTAAATTATGTGATCCATCACTTATTTTTACACTTATAGTTTATCACACATTGCTTAGAGATAATAATTTTACCTTAATCTCTCCCTATAAATAAAGAGTAACTATTGTAAGTTTATTCATTTAGAAATAAGAATAAAGTATGCAGCTTTACAAGATATTCTACTATATTTTTTCTCTCATTTTATAACAGAGATATATATATATATTTTTAAAGACTGAAAAAATAATATATTTAATTGAAGGCAATATTAATAAAACTTGTCTCAATTGTGTGATTCTGAAATCTCTTAAAACAATTTTTAGATACATTCAATTAGGAATTTCAACTAGAAGGAAAAAGGTTTTGTTTGACTTGCAGTGCAGCATGTTGTATATTTTTAAACTCCCTTTTTGTTTGCAAAATTAAAATTAAAATTCAAATTGAGATGATGTTTTATGACGACAATATGAAGAAGAATTTTGAATTGATATTGGAAAGTCATGAATTTCCACAATGATTTTCTTATGACTTTTGCTTGCTTGCATTTACTTTAAATTTCACCCTTTTTAGGTGTGTAAAAAGTAAACGAAATCTAAAAGCCACATGGTAGGGCTCATAATCATTAAAATTTTAGTCAATACTTTTGAATGAATTAGGTAAAGCCATGGGTCTAGTTACATAGTTAAAACATTTTTTCACTAAGGATAAAATCTAATTTCATAAAAATGGTAGATATTTTCATTTTATTTAGTGGAGATCAATCAAAATTATGTATTATTGAATTGGATTTTTCATTAATTTATAAGATATATTTTAACAAATTTTTAAATTGAGCATTCACCTCTTAGTGGCTCCATCACATGCTTCCACAAATTTAATAATATATTAATCAAATATTTTATTTATTTTTTGTTTGTTTTGAGATTGAAAATAAATAGAAACCCATTTAAACAATAATAAACAAGGCGTAATACATCGTCAATGATTGTGAAATTTAATATTGAAAACGTGTTGCTATGTGCATATAGCATTTCTATTCGTCTAGTACTTGGTTAGTAGAGAGGTTTGAGATAGTAAAAATGCTCTTGAAATCAAAATATAGTATTATCAGTCGAATTTGTAGGGTTTATGATGTGATTTTGAGATCTTATATTCGAATCTAAACAGTCCATTTTTTTGTATAAATCTGGGACAATTGAGAATTTTATTTGCACCTCTTAAGCTCAGAATAAGATTCAAAAAAAAATTACGCCCTTTTAGTTAGGATGGGATTTAATTGATATTAGTAAACAAACGTGTAGTTGATAAATGATATGTAAAAATACTTTGGCTAATAAAATAACCATGGTTCTTTTTTTTTTTAAGTGGTGAGTAAATTTAAAAATCATAACTTTTATAAAACTTGATTTTTGAAAAAAAAAATGCAATAATTTATGGTAGTTTTTTTTTTATAATTAACTAAATATTTAAAAATTACATTTGGACCAAAACACAAATTTATCTAACTTATCACATATCAAACTATAATACCAAACAGAATTTAATGATATTGATGGATAAATATCATCATCATGATATAGAAGATAAATAATGATAAATTTATTAATTAATAGGACTAAACTACAACTAAATTTGGATAATTAATTCAAATTTTATAAAAAGAAAGATGCAGAGGAAGGCTACTGAGACTTGAATATTTTATTTGCCGAATATTCTGAACATTATAAGCACACAAGGACTCAGCATTATAGAATTAGAAATAGATTAAGAAATTTCAAAATAATTAAGAAAAAATACAAGGCATGCGACAAAGATAGCAGACACACATTCTTTGTCCAAATTATGAGTTGTTGTTAATTGTCTTTGAGTGGCTTTTAGAATCTTCAATTGCATTAATTTTTTGGGTTCTTATTCTTCTTGGTAAAGATAGGAACATTTATCCTACTTGCAACCCAACAAATTTTGTTTTTATTTTTATTATATACTTCAAGTGAGACACAAATCATTCCTTCCACTGCATTTACTCAAATTCATGGTTAAAATTTTTTGAGTCTAATTTTTAAGTAAAAGAAAATTAAGTTAATAGTTCTTGGTTAATTCTATACTATGGAAATTTGTCCTAAGGGACGTGATTTGATAGTGTAGAGTTCAAAATCTCACTTTAAAATTCTGGATTCGAATCCAGGGAGTGTGTTTCTTATAAGAATCTGGGACAGTCGGGAGTTTTACCTGCTCCACTTAAGTTGAAAAAATATAATTTGGCGGTGGGATTTTCAACGATTCAAAAAATATTACTATGGAAACTTGCAACTATTGCATTTATAATGGTCCCTAGTTTTTTTTTTTTTTTTTTTTGGCCCCTTTTTGGCTTACAAATTTATTGCACCTGTTCACAAGTTTTTGTTACATTTTTTAAAAAAATTTACTAGATTTACAATCATATCTTGCAAGGCTTGACAAAATTTAAGACTCGGACAAAACTCTTTTTTTTTTTTTTTTTTTTTTTTTTTTTTTTTTGAAATCGTTGGAAACCCCGCCACCAAACCACCCATTCTAGGCCGCGGCGCAGGTAAAAA
>SKCR01034910.1:0-17561 GCA_019454045.1 Zanthoxylum bungeanum
CCAAAATGTCTGCCTTAATATGGCAAACGGATCGCGGAAGCGTGACTGACGTTTGGACAAAGCAGACATGAAGGAATGAAGAACGAGCAAGGCTCTGACTTCAAATATGTTTGTCAAATTATGTTCACTACTAGTATTGAAATTGGATTTTAAATACTTAGTGTGGTACATAAATATATATTGATGTTCAGAATCTATTTTGAACAGGATACTGACTTCAATCGAGATTAATCTACGATTTGGAAACGGGACGAAAGTCGTTGTTTTAACCATAGATACCTAAGTTTAGGAACTACCCTTCAGGTTGTACTTAAATTAGGATACTGTTATAATAGCTCGAACTGATTTGATCAGAAGAAACAAAAATGTGGCATTGTTGTCGGGGACACAATTAAACAATACTCGTATATCCGCACTTTTGAAGAGTGGATACTCAGACTAATTTGATTCCATTCAAATAAAGTCTACGAATCTAGTTTATTGGGCAAAGTGCCTAAAACACCTTTACTTGGTAAAAGTGTAAATGCCACCAATCTGTTAGCCCTAGTTCATAGTGAAGCAAGTGGGCCCATGTCTAGCTAGGCGAGAAGTGGATATGAATATTTCGTGACCTATACGGATGTGGCATCACGTTATGGTTATGTGTTTCTTTTGAAACTAAAATCGGAAACTTTTAAGTTTCGACACGAAATAGACAAACAGATCGGCTAAAGTATTAAACTGTCATGGTAAGACCGTAATGGAAAATACTTAAGTAATAATTTTCTCATATACTTGAAAGAGTATAGTATTATTTCAAATGAGGACTCCTCCGGAACACGTCAAAGTGATGGTGTGTCCGAACCGAGTAACCGAAATTTGTTGGACATGATAAGGTTAATCATGAGTCGCTCTGAGCTACCATTTCCAATAATCTTCGAATACACAAGAACCGCATAAGTCGGAGAGAGTCAGAAAACAACCTGGGGTATGAGTTTCTAATCTCACCTCATAAAGATGTTAATCTTTTGAGGAATACCAACTGACTACGTATGAGGAAGTGATACAAGGTATCGACTCCCTAATATGACAAAGTGTCATGCGTCTGAAATGGATTCCATGTATATCAACAAGTTTGGATACTAGTTGATGTACCGTAAGGCATTGTGCCTATTGGTACTTATAAGTCTTCTAGGAAGACATACATGGAAGGTAACATACCAACGTATAAAGCTAGGCTTTTAGCAGAAAGGTATCGTTACCAACATTGTGTTGATTACGATTCAACCTTTTAACTGTTGCCACGGTAAATCCATTTGGATAATGCTTGATAATGCTGCATGTTTCATTTATGAAATGTGTCAGCTTAACGGGAAAATCGCTTTCCTGAAAAGGAAACCTTTTGGAGGATGTTTACAACATCCTGACGATTTTGTCGTTCCATAACAAGCAAACAAAGTTTGTAGGTTATTCGATCCATGTTTGGATTGAAGCAAGCATAGGTTCTTGGAATTATCATTTTGATGTAATCATAATGCTGTATGATTTAATTCAAAATGAAATGATTATTATGTATATAAAAGGGTTAGTGGGAGCGCACTGACAGTGGCTGTCCTATAAATTAATGATAATATGTCATTTCTTGGAAATGATATTCCCATAAATAAAATCGATGAAAGCTTGGCTTTCGAGAAAACTCTCCGAGAAATCGTACATTGAAAAATGTACGCGACCTGGTGTCTCATACGCTTTGAGCATATGGATTCACAAACAGGCCAATCCGAGTGATAGTCACTAGATTGATGTTAAGAACATCCGTTAGTTTCTTAGAGAACTAAGGATGCTGTCTTAATCTGTGGAGAAGGAGAACTTGAAGTGACTGGGATCACTGATGTAAGTTCCTAACCGATAAAAACGACTATTATCGCAAAAGGTACTATACAGTTTGAATAACGGAACAGTGAGCTGGAAATCTTCCAAGCAAGATACTGTTACTGATGAGTGGTAAATCTATCACTATTTCCCACTCATTTAACTTAATATTTTGTATAGTTTCTTGAGTTTTGTGAATATTTTGATGTGTGTTTGTGTTATTTTGTTGATAAATAAAGTTTCAGGACATTCTGGAGGTGATTTGGAGCAAAACAGTGAAAATTGGCAAAAAGGGCATTTTGGTAATTTGGGCGCGTCGCGACGCGCAAGCCCTTGGCGTCGCGACGCCTAATGTGCACCAGAGCTGCTAACGTGCACCGGGTCAACGTTCAGAATTGGAGAAGTTTGACTTTGCTAACGTGCGCCGTGCCACGTGTCACCATCACAGTCGATCTGCTAACGTGCGCCATGCCACGTGTCATCATCCAATGGTGCCGACAATTACTATTTCCACGTGTCATCCTACATGTCGCCACGTCATTCGGGTCAACGAGTCAACTCTGCCATGCGTCATGCCACATCATCATCCACGTCAGCAGGTCAACTGAGTCAACAAGCCACGTCATCATCAGCCAATCACAGCGTGACACGTGTCGCAATACTACGATGCCGACAATTGCTCTCAGCCGCCTGCCACGTCAGCGCCACGTCATTGCCACGTCAGCATAATAATTGATCTCTTAGCCGCCTCGCCACGTGTCGCCTTATCTTCTTATCCGAATTGCCACCTGTCAAAGCCTTAGAAAGCCACGTCTACAGAAGCTGGCGTAGCGACGCCAAATTCCTTGGCGTCGCGACGCTGGAAGCCTACCGAGGCCTATAAATTCAGCTTGCGATTTCAGTTTTTGAGGCACCACTCTCTCTTATCTCTTTGATGTAAAGAGAAAGTTTCTCTCTCTAGTTTCTTTTAATTTTTAGTTTTTTATTTTAGTTTTGTAAATAATTTTATTACGTTTTGTAATAATAGTAATTTACTTTTTACTTTTTACAATTTTTACTATTCACTATGAGTAGGTAACTTCCCAGCTAGGGTGAAAGGTAATTCTTTTACTGTTACTATTTAGATTAATCTCCCTTAAAAATAATATATTCACTATTTAAAATATTGACTTAAAAAGGATACCGCTATATTGGTCGGTTGGTAATTAATTTTAATCTGGTTTAAACCTAACTAATCAAGGATACCGCCAGATTGGTCGGTTGGTAATTTAATTTTGGTTCTGCCTTTGGGCTGGTTTTATGGACAAATATTACCACCTTAATGGCTGGTTGGACTTAATTTGACTTAATCAGGATACCGCCAGACTGGTCGGTTGGTAATATTATCACAAGTATATATTATTTTATGGGAGATATTTAAATTAGTAGTAGTAAAAGTAATTCCTTTTACCTTAGCATTTTATTTTATTTTACTTTTCAGCTTTTACTTTATGTCTTTTACTTTTCAGCATTTTTACTCTATGTCTTTTACTTTTAAGTTTTTACTAGCCCTAGTTATGTGTTAGTTATCTGGGGTTGTGATGAATTCTAATATCACCGGTTTATAAGAGGTTATTTTATAGTTTGGGTAATTTAAAGGTTTACTTATTAAGTCTTAAGCTTAATGCTTCTTGTTTTCTGATCACCAATAAGATTGATGTGGTAAATCTAAAATGAACTAGACATAGGGATTTTAGGTTTCAGCCTTAGACTTAATAGCCCACGATCTTCCTTGAGGATAGATAACCCTTTAATAGATTTTCTTATAGGATAGACATATACCTGTCGGGCGGGGGTAGCCATAATTGGAACTTAAACTTAATGAATCCAAATAATTTGGTTGACATAGACATATGGTTCAATTGGGTTAAACTGGGTATTTGCGTCTGACCATCGATAGAGGCTTTTGCATAATTTAGTGTTCCAGGTTAGTAAACTGATTTATTACACAAACATAAAATAATCTCTTCATCTTTTAAGAGATTAGAATGATTCACAACCCTAGATCTTTGTGTCTTTTGTTATTTTCCTTAGTATTTTCTTTTGTCTTTTTATTTATTTATTATTTTGCAAAACTACAATCAACCAAATCAATCAAGCAATCATTCTCTTCTCCCTCAATTAGATATCTGTAAATAAATAGATTCAATAATTAATAACAATAGTAGGAATTAAGTCCTCGTGGGATCGATTTTTTATACTACTTGAACGATACGTACGCTTGCGTTATACGTGTGTGTTTACGCGGTCAAGTTTTTGGCGCCGTTGCCGGGACTTATTTTTCTTGAGTTATTAATTTTGAAGCTATCTAATTTACTTGTATCTAGTTTTCTTTATCTGTAATTTTTATTTCTTTATTGTATTTTCAGGTGATTGAAATAATGGAACATTATTGGGAGATTGAAAGATCACGAGCTTTACTAGAAGATACACCCCAATCTGGGAGCAACAGTCTGGTTTTCTAAGGCCTGTTATCCAGCCCAACAATTATCACTGGATGCCAGAACCAACACAATTTTACATTTGCTCAACAGAACGAAATAGGGAGATGTGTAATATGTGATGGTAACCAACCGAGCGATCAATGTATATACCTTTCAGAGTGGCAGAATTATTGGAATCATTCAAGGTACGAGGAACCATCACATTTTCCATCTTATCCACCATCTACCTATGATCTTCATCAACAATCAGAACCATCAGAGGAAGATCAGTTGATTCACATACTCAAAGATTGGTTCGAGGAACAGGAAGCTCAATTTGATGCACAAATTCAGAGTCAAGCGGCGTCTATACAGAGAATGATAGATCAAGTTAGACAATTAACAGAGAACATGAATCACATATCTCACGGAGCAAATTCAAATACTACTGAAGAAGCCTTTCAATATCCTGAGATTCATCATGACATCATAACAGAGGACGAGGCTGAGCAGTATCAAGAATCATAGGTATCAATTCATGAGCCTGAACCAACAAAGTCTCAATTTGATTTTTATTATTCTGACTCTGACGAGGATGAAGAAGATGAGCTATTTGTACCAACTACACCAACAAGAGAAGATGAAACTTTACATCCTCAAAATGAAGATCTTGGAGCTTCCATTGCGCAAATGTTTGAAGAAGATCTACCTGAGCCAATCATTTCACTCATATCAGAGGATGAAGACCTAAAATCTGACATTTCTTTACATCCTCAGGTTGACAATTTTGAAACATGTATTTCACAGATGACAGATGAAGAGCTGAATGCAGAAATTTTCAAATACATCTGTGAAGAAAAGGTGGAGCAAGAAACAGAGCAAATGGATGAGTAAATGTCTGACCTTAATAAAGATCCAGAGCATTCAGGAGAAACATCGCTGTTTTGGGGAGTACAAATCGCCCAGAAGCTTGACAGAATGGAACTCCCATTCCAAGTCAAGCACCATACGAGACCTCCTGATTTTCTTTCTTTCTTTGTAGGAACCACTGGAGTAAGAAGGAGCAAAAAGGTGGCACAAGCACTAAATGGGACAAAAAAATTTCTGCTATCTTACCGTTGGAAGAGACCATTCAAAAGCAATGCTCATGTGATTGTCTTTAATCGGACATCCAAAACAACGCTTAAACCTCATTGACAGATAGATTTCAGTCACGTCTGGCTGAAGACGAAAAATTTAGCGCTAGCAGGGAGGCAACCCCTGCAATTTGTTGTAATTTCTGTTTTCATATTTTGTGTATACATATTGTGGAGTTTTTAATTTTTTGTGTTATTTTTGTAGGAAAAGCAGAACGGAGCATTTTAAGACAGAATGAGGTGTTTGGCAATCAAAGATGAGAAATAATTCATTAGCGATGGTTGAGTAAGGAATGAAATCTTGAGACGCATCCTAATGAATTTATACTAAGCGAGTGGCGTATTGCGTACACAATTCCGTTGCCTTAATTATTGCTTTGATTCACTTTCTATTGTAATTATCTTTATTTTCGTAGACAGGATCCAGACTTTTTGACCTTTCACGATTTCATTTTGTTCTTTAGCTAAACAAGCTTCCTATGGAAGATACTAGTGCTATTATTACTCACCCTTTTTAGGTACTATAAATCAGTACGTCATTGCACTTTTGAAGGCATCAGAGTTGAGAAAGAAATAAGAAGTAAAACATGGAAGCCACTTCAAGAAGACAAGTTGAAAATATCTGTGTTTTTTTGCGGTAGTAGTGTTGGTACTAAACCACAATATGTTGAAGCAGCACATGAATTGGGTCGAGTCTTAGCTGCAAGGAATATGCACCTAATATATGGCGGAGGAAATCTTGGACTAATGGGGATCGTTTCAAATGATGTACAGGAAGGAGGCAGTCACGTTTTGGGAATCATCCCAAAACCCTTGGCAGAAGCAAATCTTATTGGATCATTAAACGGAGAGGAACTGATCGTGCCAGGTATGTCTGAACGATTGGTAGAAATGATAAACCGTGCTGATGATTTTATTGCTTTGCCAGGTGGCTTGGGCACATTAGAGGAAATTTTTATAGTACTATCTTGGGCGAACCTGAACATACACTAGAAACCAGGTACGACCTTCTTAACTCTCCTTTTACTGTTTAAGACATTGGGGACAATGTCTCATTTAGGTTTGGGGGAGGGAATTAGTTGGTCAGTACCTTGTTTTTAGTTGTGTGTTTTTAATATTAGGCCAAACTTTTTCGAAAAATACAAAAAAATTTGAAATTTTTTCAAAAATTACAAAAATATTTTGTGTTTTTTGTGTTTTTATTTTGACTAAAAAGGTGGAAATTGGTAAAAGATAGCTGAGTAAGGAGTTTTCACTCCTGAGACGTATCTCAACCATTTTTGAAACAAGTTTAATTTTTTTTTATTTCATTTTGAATTATTTAATTTGTGAATTCTCCATAATACTCACTAAAATGGATCTTCATATGCTCAATTGGCAGGTATTATCAACATACATAGTAACATACAGCATGAGCTAAAAATTGAAATTTTTATAATATTCAGTGCTCTAGTTTATTTGGAGGAAGCATCTCAAAAAGTGATGGAATAAAAAAAAAAATCTGAGATTCGAGTTATTAGTCTGTAAGGGTGTTTTAACACCTAGTGCCATAAAACCAACTGGTTGGGAGTCACTGGCCCAAAGTTCCCTACACTGATCAGAGATGCTACAAAATATATATATATGAAGTCTAAGTAATTAAGTCCGTAGGGGTATCTTAACACTTGGTGCCCTAAAGCCAACTGGTTTGGGAGCCACCGACCCAACACTCGCTACATAGATGGAAGATATTGTATATAAATAAAAAATAGAGAAAAATCAAAGAAAAAAATCAGAAAAAATGAGAAAAAGTTATTCCATTGCTGCAAAAAGATGTGAAATCTGATAGAACTTTAGGACAAAAATATTACTCTCTTATCAACTGCACTTATGACTGTTGTGGGCAAAAATGAGTTGATTAATATCTTCTTGGGTGTGTATATGAAGAATGGTAAAAATAATCGGAGAATTTACTTATTCAGTAATTTAGAAAGAAACAAAACAACTAGTAACTTGAAGTAGAAGTTTTACCTGATTAGTCACTAACATCTTTATTCTCTTTCGCTTGTCTTTTTGCTTTTGTGTGCATTAGTTTTACACCTTTTTACTTTTGTAAAATGTTTTGTGGGTATCATTGCTGTAAACCCTCACGAGACTACAACTCGTCCACTAGGGATACCTAGAGGTTTAAAGGCTTGTTGCATATGCTAAATGCAACCGTGATCCTACGAAAGTGGCTTAGTTAAAATGTTATTTTATTTTGTGTTTTGCTCGAGGACTAGCAAAATGTTAGGTTTGGGGGTGTGATGAGTGGTAAATCTTTCACTATTTCCCACTCATTTAACTTCATATTTTGCATAGTTTCTTGAGTTTTGTGAATATTTTGATGTGTTTTGTGTTATTTTGTAGATAAATAAAGTTTCAGGACATTCTGGAGGTGATTTGGAGCAAAACAGTGAAAATTGGCAAAAAGTGCATATTGGTAATTTGGGCGCGTCTCGATGCACAAGCCCTTGGAGTCGCGACGCCTAACGTGCACCAGAGCTGCTAACGTGCGCCGGGTCAACCGTTCAGAATTTGAGAAGTTTGACTTTGCTAACGTTCGCCGTGCCACATGTCACCATCACAGCTGATCTGCTAACGTGCGCCATGCCACGTGTCATCATCCAATGGTGCCGAAAATTACTATTTCCACGTGTGCCATGTGTCATCCTACGTGTCGCCATGTCATTCGGTCAACGAGTCAACTCTGCCATGCGTCATGCCACGTCAGCAGGTCAACTGAGTCAACATGCCACGTCATCGTCAGCCAATCACAGCGTGACACGTGTCGCAATCCTACGGTTCTGACAATTGCTCTCACCCGCCTTGCCATGTCAGCACCACATCATTGCCACGTCAGCATAATAATTGAGCTCTTAGCCGCCTCGCCACATGTCGCCTTATCTTCTTATCCGAATTGCCACCAGTCAAAGCCTTAGCAAGCCACGTCTACAGAAGCTGTCGTAGCGACGCCAAAGCCTTGGCGTCGCAACGCTGGAAGCCTACCGAGGCTATAAATTCAGCTCGAGATTTCAGTTTTTGATGGCACCACTCTCTCTCATCTCTTTGATGTAAAGAGATAGTTTCTCTCTCTAGTTTCTTTTAGTTTTTAGTTTTAATTTTAGTTTTGTAAATAATTTTAATTACGTTTTGTAATAATAGTAATTTACTTTTTACTTTTTACAGTTTTTACTATTCAATATGAGGAGGTAACTTCCCCATATATGGTGAAAGGTAATTCTTTTACTGTTACTATTTAGATTAATCTCCCTTAAAAATAATATATTCACTATTTAAAATATTGACTTAAAAAGGATACCGCTATATTGGTCGGTTGGTAAATTAATTTTAATCTGGTTTAAACCTAACTAATCAAGGATACCGCCAGATTGGTCGGTTGGTAATTTAATTTTGGTTCCGCCTTTATGGCTGGTTTATAGACAAATATTACCGCCTTAATGGCTGGTTGGACTTAATTTGACTTAATCAGGATACCGCCAGACTGGTCGGTTGGTAATATTATCACAAGTTTATATACTATTTTATGGGAGATATCTAAATTAGTAGTAGTAAAAGTAATTCCTTTTACCTTAGCATTTTATTTTATTTTACTTTTCAGTTTTTACTTTATGTCTTTTACTTTTAAGTTTTTACTAGCCCTAGTTATGTATTAGTTATCCTGGGTTGTGATGATTTCTAATATCACCGGTTTATAAGGGGTTATTTTATAGTTTAGGTAATTTAAAGGTTTTCTTATTAAGTCTTAAGCTTAATGCTTCTTGTTGTCTGATCACCAAGAAGATTGATGTGGTAAATCTAAAATGAACTAGATATAGGGATTTTAGGTTTCAGCCTTAGACTTAATAGCCCACGATCTTCCTTGAGGATAGATAACCCTTTAATAGATTTCCTTACAGGATAGACATATACCTGTTGGGCGGGGGTAGCCATAATTGGAACTTAAACATAATGAATCCATATAATTTTGTTGACATAGACATATGGTTCAATTGGGTTAAACTGGGTATTTACGTCTGACCATCGACAGAGGCTTTTGCATAATTTAGTGTTCCAGGTTAGTAAACTGATTTATTACACAAACATAAAATAATCACTTCATCTTTTAAGAGATATTAGAATGATTCACAACCCTAGATCTTTGTGTCTTTTGTTATTTTCCTTAGTTTTTTCTTTTGTCTTTTTATTTATTTATTTATTTTGCAAAACTACAATCAACCAAATCAATCAAGCAATCATTCTCTTCTCCCAATTAGATATCTGTAAATAAATAGATTCAATAATTAATAACAGTAGTAGGAATTAAGTCCCCGTGGGATCGATATTTTTATACTACTTGAACGATACGTGTGCTTGCGTTATACGTGTGTGTTTACGCCAGTCAGTTACCGAATAAACAACAAATGCGGGTTATTGCTGCAGTTGAGGCGGCTATAGAAGCCTTCTGGGTCGATATAAATCTAAGTAGATTAGATATAGTTCTATTAGCAGCTGAGCTAGCCGTCAGCACAGGCTAAAGAATTAGTGGTCTCATCAACGATCCAGATACATACTTCGATATTCATCTTATTCGTTCGGATCATACATCATGGCGATGTGATGATCGAATAAATCGCATCAGGTGATAATCATGCAAATCCGCTGATGAAAACATTTCTCAGCAAATTGAGCCAATCGTACATAGTTCGGGTGTCATACACTCGAGTGACTAGCTATAGGCCAAGTGGGAGATTTTTGGACAATTATGACCCATAGCGTCACTATTTGTACAGATCATTGTGTTGTTGTATAAATTAACAATGTGACAAAGAAGATTGCACTCTTATCATTTGTGATTAGATCACCTAGATGTATAAATGATGAGAGGTCCCTATGATTTGTTCCTGGACGGAGAATGATATAAGACAATATCAGTCCACGAAGGATAAATCATTAAATATCCCTAGTCAGAGTATTATCGAGATTGGACATCGATAAATACGTAAGAGACTAGTATTGCACTTGTGCGCGTTGTGAGGGCACAATGGCATAGTTCTCATATGTTTGGGTATAGATACTCATGCAAGTGTAATAGGAGGTTGTGTTTCACCAATGGTACAGGAAACAGCTTCGCTCTCGATAGACCCCCTCGGAATCCATTGGTAGTATGACTATGTGTCTATGGAAATCTGAAATCAGGGTAGGTGTATTTGGTCTTAACCTGAGACTTGCACCGCTAATACTTGCGACAATCAATATACTTTGGTTGCGGTCATCCAGGGCTTTAACAGGTTCTGTGTACGCCAATACTGGGTATATTGAGAATCGTAGTGTGTTGGGTGTGATGTCAAAACGGAAGTATCATTCCAGTCATATGGAGATGATGGTCACGTAGGATACGGGACTGGTTATCTTAAATGCTGCAGCTCTCGGGATAAAATGACAAGGTCAGGTTAATCCGATTATAGAGACTAGTCACCAGACATCCGATATGTGCTTCGTACGGGGCAGACACAATTCCAGCCCCATGCCTAGCACATGATCATCCGATACTGGACAGAAATACGCAATACTACGTATACTACGCCTGATGTAGATCCTTTATTCCTGTAAGGATATTTCCGGAGAATTGGGTAGGCATGGCGCTTTGCTGGAGGCCAACCTTGTCTTGTAAATCGGTAAAACATAGTACTTACTTGGTACTTAGTGTTCGGATAGTCCGACGACCGAATGTACTGCCAACATATCCGGGGATCTCATGGGTCGCTTCCCAAAGATTGACCGATGACGTATGACTCGAACTCTAAATTAATCTGGGATTAATTAGAAGAGAGAGAAAATTAATCTGGGATTAATTGCGGAGATATTTTATCTGGGATAAAATATCATTAAAGAGAGATAATGATTAATTTGGAATTAATCGATAAATTAATATATTTGATATATTAAACGAAATTAGATTTCGACGCGGAATTAAAATTAGATTTTAATTCGGGAGAACGAATTAATTTAGAATTAATTTGTTAGCGACGTGAATAGTGATTTCGCTAGGCGTAATCATTTAATTACGTCGCAACAGAAAATTCGTTAATTTGGAATTAGCGAACCCAAGCCCGGAATTATTTGCGAGCACATTCGCATTTCGAATTCGAGTGCGGTACGCAAGTAAAATCAAGCGTCAAATCGTTAGTCGTATCAAGCGTCAAATCAAATGTCACTTTGAGTGATGTGACACTTTATTGATTGATGTGATTGATTGAGTTGTTTGGTTGGTGTTTGAGTGTGGAACACGCAAGGTTGTTTGATTTCATTTAGTTTGACTTTTGAAAGCAAATGTGTATATGATTTTAATAAAAATCATTTACCATTTATAGACAATAACCTAACACACACAAATACTCTTCTCTCTCTCCATTCTCTTCATCTCCTTCACGCCCAAGGGGCAAAAGCTTACTGGTTTCTTTCAAGAAACCGTGAGCAGTGGGAAGCCAAGAGTGGGATTTGGTGGCAAAATCACAAGTTCTAGCACACTTACGAGACATGCGAAGGTGATAGGGAAGTCCACCCATGAGCCGGGAATCAAATGACGAAGCTTGGAGCTTGGTTTCTTGTTGATTGAAGGCCGAACCAGTGAGCTTGGAACTGCCACTGCCGAACCAGTGAAGAGGAGCAAAAATTCAAGTTTAGTTCGTCACCGCGTCGCTCAACTGATCGATGTGAGTATTTCGCAACTTCTTCGATTAGTATTCGCACTTGATTCATGCTTATTATTGATCTTGGGACCTTAATAGAAACCGATAGATTTGGTCCCTTTTTTACAATGATTTTAAGGGATCTCCAAATAGGGAAACAAATCATGTTGATTTAGGGAATATAACATTAAATTATTTTGGGAATACAATCTCATAAATTTGGTGATGATGAGATCTCAAATCTTGTTAAATTGGTAAGGATGGGATCCCAAAATCTCATTGAATTGGAAAGTGTTGATGCTCTCATAACTAAGGGGATTTTATCATACTTGGAAGATCATGGGCCGATTGTGTAGGGTTTTGGGCCATGTGGCAGAGCTAAAGGGCCGTGGCTAAGGTTTGGGCTTGTCCGAGGCTAAGGTTGGAAGCAGAGGCTGACTGAGCGAATCCGAGGCTAGCTAGTGAGTTCGAATCCGATGAGGTACTAATTTTGGAGGTTTTCCTTCCTTCCGCATTCATTTTTTGCAACTTCCGTAACTTTTCAGGTAGTGCCTCTATATGAGGCTTATCATCGGGCTCACGCAAAAATGCAATGTCTACAGTCGCCCCCACTTTGATGGGGCTTGTGCAGTGTGTGACAGTGAGAACCCTATCAAAGTCATGCATGCATTTTTACTTACCTGGTTCGTCAGCTGTTGCCGGACCTACATATTGTTTCACTACTTTTGCGAGATGTTTCGATCTCTGGGATTTATTCCCGAACAGAGTTGAGTTGATGGTGAGGTGCTTCGACCCTTGGGATTCATTCCTGAACCATGCTGGGTGTGAGATGCTACAATCTCTGAGGCGCTTCGACCTTTGGGATTCAATCCCGAACTGAGTTGAGTTGATGGCGAGGTGCTTCGACCCATGGGATTCATTCTCGAACCGTGCTATGTGTGAGATGCTTCGATCTCTGAGGCGATTCGACCTGTGAGATTCATTCCCGAACTGAGTTGAGTTGATTGCGAGGTGCTTCGACCCCTGGGATTCATTCCCGAACCATGATGGGTGTGAGATGCTTAGATCTCTGAGGCGCTTCGACCTCTGGGATTCATTCCCGAACCATGCTGGGTGTGAGATGCTTCGAACTCTGAGGCGCTTTAACCTCTGGGATTCATTCCATAACTGAATGGTTGATGGCATTTTGGTCCATCTGCGTGACTCTTCGATCCACTTGGGAGTTTTTTCTATGATGATGAGGTGTTTCGACCTCTAGGATTCATTCCCAAACTGTTGATAATGTGGGCCTCGACCCTATGATTCCTTCCTGATCTGTCGAACCAATGGTGGTGAGGCACTTCGACACCTGATCCGTCCTCATTCTCGAGGCTTTTTGTTCATCCTTATTCCCGAGGTTGTTCTCCATTCTCGGAGTTCTTCTCCATTCCCGGAGTTCCACTCAATTCTTGGAGTTGCTCGTCCTCACTACTTTTTCTTTTTCTTCAAAGCCTGCGAACACAAAACAAAATTGTGTGTATGTGACGTGTATGCATGTATGCATGGATGCATTACTACTCTGATGGGGTTTCTTTGTCCTATCGGTTTGATGTCAACCTTGGTTAGGCATTCCTTGTGCTAGAGGGTTTTCTTCACCCCTCTAGGAATCCTTTTGGCCTTTGGTGCTCTTTGCCTATAAAAAGCTTTGGTCGTCCCCTTGGCATGCTTACAGTTTCCTTTTACCAATTCTCTTCTGGTGATTGCTCAATTCTCTTTGGTCCCATGGCTCAAGATCCTGTTGTGTCCCTTATTCATGGGGTGGTAGACTGGTCATCCCCAGACCTAGATTAGCTTTCTACTATTCGCTACCTGTACTGGGTCAAGATGGATTACCCATTTTTGAAAGCGGCATCATGTCTTCCGATTCCCCGATTTCGAAACATGCCATCTCCCCGAGGAGTTTACTGTCATTCTCGGCTTGCATATTTCTCTTACTACCCTTCTTGGATACTGAAAATCATGTCTTCTGATTCTCGAAGCTTTCCTTTGCTGTCCTGAGGATACGGAAAAGATACTGCCTCGTGCTTCGTCCAATGAGTTACAAGTCCTTTTACGTGTATCTTCCAGGATGGAGGTAGAGTCTTGTCCCTAAACAAGTGTAGTCTTATTCTGTATCTGGGCCCAATACCTCTTAGTACGAGAGGCGACTATCTTTTGCTAAGCTGTCCTTTCAGATTTTCAACTTAGCGAATTTATCTATCTTGCCTGGGTCTCCTTTCAGGTTTTCAACCCAGCGAGCTAAAATTTTTTCTTTTTTTTTTCTTTTCTTTTTTATATATGTCCTCATTCTCGAGGCTTTTTGCTCGTCCTCATTTCCGAGGTTGTTCTACTCTCTCCATTCTCGGAGTTCTTCTCCTAGGTCTACTGACCTTGGTCCAGCATCTAAGAACAAAAGACGTGATTTGTAATTACTTGACTCTAAGCTTTCCCGGTTAGCTAGATTTATGCAATCTATGAACATCTTGAACATTTGTTTTAATAAAGGCGTTTTCATTACTTCTTAGTACATATATAGGAATTAATGAACTGCATTGGAAGGATACCTCTGTCGCTAACTATTCCTCACAGATTTTACAATTAACCATTTTTCTTGCTCACTCATGATCTATATTTTTCTTCGGCTTTCCTTTGCGGATTTTCACCCAATGGGCCTTTCCTTTTTTTTTTTTATGCAAAGTATGTTTCAGCCTGTCCACGTTGATGGCCTCGGTGAACTCATTCCCTTCCAGATCTGACAGTCTCACTGCCCCATTCCCCATCATATTCTTGACTAGGTAGGGCCTTTCCCAATTGGGCCTGAACTTTCCCTTTGGGTCCATCATCAGTAGCTTCGACTGCTTGAGCACTAAATCACCTTCTCTGATCTTGGTGGGACGTACCTTCTTGTTTAGCGCCCTGGCCAACCTTTTTTGGTATAGCTGCATGTGGTACAAGGCCTTTATCCATTTCTTATCCAGTAATGCTAAATGTTCGAACCTCTGCGAGGCCCATTCCTGCTCAGGCAATCCTACCTCTGCTAGTACCAGCATTGAATGTATCTCTATTTCCACTAGTAACACTACCTTTATCCCGTAAACCAAAGCATAGGGTGTGGCTCCCGTGGCTGTTCTCACCGAAGTTCTATACCCCCATAGGGTATACGGCAGTTTGTCAGCCCAATCTTTATAACTTTCTATCATCTTAGCGAGTATTTTCTTTATGGTTTTGTTGGCCACCTTGTTGGACAATTATGACCCATAGCGTCACTATTGGTACAGATCATGGTGTTGCTATACAAATTAACTATGTGACAAAGGAGATTGCACTCTTATCATTTGTGATTAGATCACCTAGATGCATAAATGATGAGAGGTCCTTGTGATTTGTTCCTGGATTGAGAATGATATGAGACAGTATCAGTCCACGAAGGATAAATCATTAAATATCCCTAGTCAGAGCATTGTCGAGATTGGACATCGATAAATGCGTAAAAGACTAGTATTACACTTGTGTGCGTTGTGAGGGCACAACGACATAGTTCTCATATATTTGGGTATAGGATACTCATGCAAGTGTAATAGGAGGTTGTGTTTTACCGATTGTACGGGAAACAGCTTCGTTATGGATAGACCCCCTCAGAATTCCATTGGTAGCATGACTATGTGTCTATGGAAGTCCGAAATCAGGGTAGATGTATTTGGTCTTAACCTGAGACTTGCACCGCTAATACTTGCGACAATCAATATACTTTGGTTGCGGTCGTCCAGGGCTTTAACAGGTTCTGTGTACGCCAATGCTGGGTATATTGAGAATCGTAGTGGTGGGTTGTGTGATGTCAAGACGGAAGTGTCACTCCAGTCATATGGTGATGACGGTCACGTATGATACTGTAATGGTTCTCTTAAGTACTGCAGTCATCGGGATAAAATGACAAGGTCATGTTTATCCGATTATAGAGACTAGTTACCAGACATCTGACATGTGCTTCGTACGGGGCAGACACAATTCCAGCCCCAGGCCTAGCACGTGATCATCTGATACTGGATCGAAATACACAATACATTGTATACTACGCTTGATATAAATCCTTTATTCCTGTAAGGATATTTCTGAAGAATTGGGTAGGCATGGTGCTTTGCTAGAAGCCAACCTTGTCTTGTAAATCGGTATAAACGTAGTACTAGGTACTTATGTGTTCGGATAGTCCGACAACCGAATTTACTGCCAACATATCCGGGGATCTCATGGGTCGTTTCCTGAAGATTCACTGATGACGTATGACTCGCACTTTAATTAATCTGGGATTAATTAGATGAGAGAAAAATTAATCTGGGATTAATTGCAGAGATATTTTATCTGGGATAAAATATCCATTAAAGAGAGATAACGATTAATTTGGAATTAATCGGTTAAATTAATATATTCGATATATTAAACGAAATTGGATTTCGACGCGGAATTGAAATTAGATTTTAATTCGGGCGAGCGAGTTAATTTAGAATTAATTTGTTAACGACGTGAATAGCGATTTCGCTAGGCATAATCATTTAATTACGTCGCAACGAACAATTCGTTAATTTGGAATTAGCGAACCCGAGCCCACGAGTGTTTGCGAGCGCATTCACATTTTTGAATTCGAGTGCGGCACGCAAGTCACTTCAAGCGTCAAATCGTTAGTCACATCAAGCGTCAAATCATGTCACTTTGAGTGATGTGACAATTGATTGATTGATTGATGTGACTTGATGGTAGTTGTTGAAATGGTTGTTGGATTTGATTATTGACTTTTGGAAAGCCAAATATTTGGTAAATCCTTTATTTATTTTTTGAAAATATATATTGTGTATTAGATACACATTTTAACCTAACAACACATATTTTCTCTCCTCTCTCACACCCATGGAGGGCTGATTTTCCTTCTGTTTTTGGCAGCCACTGCCGAGAGTAAGAAGAAAATGGAAGCAAAATGCTTGGTTTTTTTGGCAAAAATCAAGAGAGCTAGCACTCGAGAGACATGCGAAGGTGATAGGGAAGTCCACCCATGAGCCGGGAATCGTTGACGAAGCTTGGAGCTTGGAAAGTGACATCAACGGCCGAAAATAGTGAGCAACTCACTGCCACTGCCGAGCAGTCCAGGAGCAGAAAATCAGATTTTGTTGCCTCCTCCGTCGCTCAACCGATCGATGTGAGTATTCCGCAACTTGTTGATTGTATTCACACTTATTTCATGCTTGTTTATTGATCCTTGGGACCTTAGCAAACACCAACAATGGTATCTTGAGCAAGGTTGAGCATGAAAATGTTTAGGGCTTAAAATTTGGGTAAAATTGTGTTTGAGCATGATTTATGAAATTGGATGAATGAATATGTTTAAATGTGTTTAA
>SKCR01034911.1:0-17440 GCA_019454045.1 Zanthoxylum bungeanum
GGATATCTTGAAATTTTTTTGGGATATCAATTCTATGATTTTGAATAATTAAATGTATTTGTTGATCATTTTGTCCCTTTTCTTGAAAAAGAATTTTTGAGAGAAAGTGAGAATTGTAGAAAAATTGAACTCGATGAGTTTGATCCCAATATTGAGGAACCTTAGATGAAACCAGAGATCTAAATGAGTGAAGGATTTATAACACATGTTCTACGTAAGTCGAATAGAATATCAATGCCTCATGAGAGACTATTTTTAACGTTTGATACGAGCCTTGATGTTCTCATCTTGAAGGAAATAGATTTGACTACGTATAAAGAGGCGATATTGGATATCGATTCGGGAAAATGACAGGAAGCCATGAAATTCGAAATGGATTCTATGAATTACAATCAAGTCTGGGACTTTGTTGAACTTCCTGAATGAGTTAAACCTATTGGTTGTAAATGGGTTATAAAGGAAGCGAGGGCCCGATGGAAATGTTGAAACCTTTAAGGCCTGACTGGTAGCGAAAGGTTACACTCAACGTCCTAGGATTGACTATGAGGAATATTTTTCACCAGTAGCCATGCTAAAATCCATTAGGATTCTTTTAGCCATTGTTGCATATCCTGACTATGAGATATGGCAAATGGATGTGAAAATTGCTTTCCTAAATAGATTCCTCGAGGAGGATATCTATATGGAACAACTAGAGGGTTTCGTATCTAATGAGACTTCAAACTTGGTTTGTAAGCTCCAAAAGTCTATTTATGGACTTAAATAGGCATCCTGAAGTTGGAATCATCGTTTTGATGAGATAATTAGATTATATAGATTTATCAAGAGCGATGAAGAACCATGTGTTTATAAAAAAGCCAATGATATCATGATAGTATTCCTTGTTTTGTATGTAGACGATATCATTTTCATTAGGAATGATATATGATTGATGCAAAGTGTGAAAGCCTACATTTACAAGAACTTCTCCATGAAAGACATGGGTGAAGGTTTCTATATATTGGGTATAAGGCTCTACCGGATAGATGTTGGTTTCTATTAAGGTCCCAAGATCGATAATAAGCATGAAATATGTGCGAATACAAATCAACGAAGTTGCGGAATACTCACATCGATCGGTTGAGCGACGCGGCAAGCAACAAAATGAACTTTTCTGCCTTGGACTGCATTCGACAGTGAGCTGTGAAAGTTCACTGATTTTGGCGTCCATGGATGTCTTCGTCAAGCTCCAAGCTTTGTCGAACGATTCCCGGCTCATGGGTGGACTTCCCTATCACCTTCGCATGATCCCGGAGTGTGCTAACACTCTTGATTTTGCCACAAAATCGCACTTGCTTCCCTATTTCTTCAATTCACTCGGTAGTTCACTGCCCAAAACAGAAGAAAAATGCCCTCCAAGGGCGTGAGATGAAGAGAGAAATTGGTTGCTCCAAACGTGAGCAAAGAGAAGAAAGAGAGAGATAAAAAAGTGTGTTCTAATTTTGGTATTTGATTTCTAAAACAAATACACAATTTTGGTTCCAAAAGTCAAAGCATTTAATGCCCACAAATGCCAACCACACACATCACTCAATCACATCAATCACAAGTTGTCAAGTCACATCACTCAAAGTGACAAATGATTTGACGCTTGATGCGACTAATGATTTGACGCTTGATTTGACTTGCATGCCGCACTCGAATTCGAAATGCGAATGCGCTCGCAAATAATCTCGAGCTCGGGTTCGCTAATTCCAAATTAACAAATTTTCCGTTGCGTCGTAATTAAATGATTACGCCTAGCGAAATCACTATTCACGTCGCTAACGAATTAATTCTAAATTAATTCGTTCGCCCGAATTAAAATCTAATTTCAATTCCGCGTCGAAATCCAATTTCGTTTAATATATCAAATATATTAATTTAATCGATTAATTCCAAATTAATCGTTATCTCTCTTTAATGATATTTTATCCCAGATAAAATATCTCCATAATTAATCCCATATTAATTTTTTCTCTCTTCTAATTAATCCCAGATTAATTTAGAGTGCGAGTCATACGTCATCGGTGAATCTTCGGGAAGCGACCCATGAGATCCCCGGATATGTTGGCAAAAAATTCGGTCATCGGACTATCTGAACACGTAAGTACCTCGTACTACGTTTATACGGATTTACAAGACAAGGTTGGCCTCTAGCAAAGCGCCATGCCAACCCAATTTTTCGGAAAATCCTTACAGGAATAAAGGATCTATATCAGGCGTAGTATATGTAGTATTGTGTATTTCTGTCCAGTATCGGATGATCACGTGTTAGGCCTGGGGCTGGAATTGTGTCTGTCCCGTACGAAGCACATGTCGGATGTCTGGTGACTAGTCTCTATAATCGGATAAACCTGACCTTGTCATTTTATCCCGATAGCTGCAGCATTTAAGAGAACCAGTCCCATATCCTACGTGACCATCATCTCCATATGACTGGAGTGACACTTCCGTCTTGACATCACACCCAACACACTACGATTCTCAATATACCCAGCATTGGCGTACACAGAACCTGTTAAAGCCCTGGACGACCGCAACTAAAGTATATTGATTGTAGCAAGTATTAGCGGTGCAAGTCTCAGGTTAAGACCAAATACAGCTACCCTGATTTCGGACTTCCATAGACACATAGTCATACTACCAATGGAATTCCGAGGGGGTCTATCAAGAGCGAAGCTGTTTCCCGTACCATCGGTAAAACACAATCTCCTATTACACTTGCATGAGTATCCTATACCCAAATATATGAGAACTATGCCGTTGTGTCCTCACAATGCGCACAAGTGTAATACTAGTCTTTTACATATTTATCGATGTCCAATCTCGATAATACTCTGACTATGGATATTTAATGATTTATCCTTCGTGGACTGATACTGTCTCATATCATTCTCCGTCCAGGAACAAATCATAGGGACCTCCTATCATTTATATATCTAGGTGATCTAATCACAAATGATAAGAGTGCAATCTCCTTTGTCACATAGTTAATTTGTACAACAACACCATGATCTGTACAAATAGTGACGCTATGGGTCATAATTGTCCAACAATCTCCCACTTGGCCTATAGCCAGTCACTCGAGTGTCTTACACCCGAACTATGTACGATTGGCTCAAACTGCTGAGAAAATGCTTTCGTCAGCGGATTTGTATGATTATCGTATGATGCGATTTATACGATCATCACATCGCCACGATGTATGATCCGTACGAGTCAGATGAACAGTCGAAGTATTTATCTGGATCGTTGATGAGACCATTAATTCTTTAGCCTGTGCTGACGCCTAGCTCAGCTGCTAACAGAACTATATCTAATCTAATTAGATTTATTATCGACCCAAATGGCTTCTATTACCGCCTCAGCTGCAGCAATAACCCGCATTTATTGTTTATACGGTAACAGTGTCTTGCTTGGAAGATTTCCAGCTCACTGTTCCATTATTCAAACTGTATAGTACCGTTTACGACTTTTAGTCGTCTTATCGGTTAGGAAACTTGCTACAGTGATCCCAGTCATTTCAAGTTCTCCTTCTCCACAGATTAAGATAGCATCCTTAGATCTCTTAGGTACTAACGGATGTTCTTAACATCAATCCAGTGACTATCACTCGGATTGGCCTGTTTGTGAATCCATATGCTCAAAGCGTATGAGACACCAGGTCACGTACATTTTTCAATGTACGATTTCTCGGAGAGTTTTCACGAAAGCCAAGCTTTCACCGATTATTATTATGGGAATATCATTTCCAAGAAATGACGTATTATCATTATTTTATAGGACAACCATTGTCAGTGCGCTCCCACTAACCTTCTTATATACACAAGAATCTTTTCATTTTGAATTAAATCATAAACCATTATGATCACATCAAAACGATAATTCCAAGAACCTATGCTTGCTTCAATCCAAACATGGATCGAATAACCTGCAAACCTTGTTTTCTAGTTTTGGTACGACAAAATCGTCAGGATGTTGTAAACATCCTCAGAAAGGTTTCCTTTTCTGGAAAGCGATTTTCCCGTTAAGCTGACATATTTCATAAATGAAACATGCAGCTATAGCAAGCATTATCCAAATGGATATACCGTGGCAACAGTTAAAAGGTTGAATCGTAATCAACACAATGTTGATAACGATACCTTTCCGCTAAAAGCCTAGCTTCGTATGTTAGTATGTTGCCTTCCATGTATGTCTTTCTTGAAGACGTACATAGTACAAATAGACACAATGCCTTGTGGTACATCAACTAGTGTCCAAACTTGTTGATGTACATGGAATCCATTTCGGACTTATGACACTTTGTCATAATTAGGGAGTCGATACCTTGTATCACTTCCTCATACGTAGTCAGTTGGTATACCTCAATAAGATAGACATCTTTATGAGGTGAGATCAGAAACCCATACCCTAGGTTGTTTTCTGACTCTCTCTGACTTACGCGGTTCTTGTGTATTCGAAGATTATGGTATAGTTTCATCCTTGATAAACTATTTGTGTTCCATTAAGGATTGGTGCCTGGAACAGTATCACTACGATTTTCATCGAGTTTTACTATCCTCCCACTTACCACTGCATATCGGTATTCCTCTTAGGAAAACCGCATGGCGAACAACAATCTAATTGTTCTCTTGTGAGTTGTATAAGTACTATACTTTGGTATCCCCAGGATAACCTACAATTGGCACTTATCCAATTTGGGTTTAGTTTGGTATCATCCAAACATATGCCTAGCATACCCAAATATTCAAGAATGAGAAACCCGGTTTCTTTCCTGTTCATATCTAATATGAAATCTGTCAAACAGATTTTTATGGAATGTTATTCTAAATAAGTTCTGCACTGTTAATGCTTATCCGTTGAAGGAAATGGTAGCTCAGAGGGACTCATGATTAACCTTATCATGTCTAACAAGATTCGGTTACTCAGTTCGGACACACCGTCACTTTGACGTGTTCCGGGAGGAGTCTTTATTAAAAGAATACTATACTCTTTCAAGTATATAAGAAACTTATTGCTTAAGTATTTTCATTACGGTCTTACCGTGACGATTTAATACTTTTGCTGATCTGTTTGTCTATTTCGTGTCGAAACTTAAAAGTTTCCGATTTGTGTTCTTCAAAAGAAACACATAACCATAATGCGATGCCACATCCGTAAAGGTCACAAAATATTCATATCCACATCTAGCCTAGCTAGACATGGGCCCACTTGCTTCACTATGAACTAGGGCTAACAGGTCGGTGGCATTTGCACTTTTACCAAGTAACAGTGTTTTAGGCACTTTGCCCAATAAACTAGATTCGTAGACTTTATTTGAATGGAATCAAATCAGTCCTAGTATCCACTCTTCAAAAGTGTGGATATACGAGTCTTGTTTAATTGTGTCTTAGACAACAATGCCATAATATGTTTCATCTGATCAAATCAGTATGAGCTAGTTGTTTTTCATGTTATATATTTGAGATATTATTTATATTCAAAATATAAATTCTGTCATTCACATCTAATGTGTTTATCTCAATATCATCTTTATATAATGAAACATTTTAGTGTTCTAAAATATAAAGGTTTACCCGCAACAGGTCAAACACTGATATAGAGATAATGTATCTAGTCAAACTAGTTATATTATAAAAATTTCCTAATTTAGGTACACACCCGAGGGTAGTTTCTAAACTTAGGTATCTACGGTTAAAACAGTGACTTTCGTCCCGTTTCCAAATCGAAGATTAATCTTGATTGAAGTCAGTATCCTGTTTAAAACAGATTCTGAACATCAATATATATTTATGTACCACACTAAGTATTTGAAATCCAATTTCAATACTAGTAATGAACATAATTATGACAAACATATTTGAAGTTAGAGCCTTGCTCGTCTTCAATTCCTTCATGTCTGCTTGTTCAAAACGGTAGTCACGCTTCCGCGATCCCGTTTGCCACATTTAGGCAGACATTTTGGGATATGTCCTTTATCTTCCTAGAAGATTATAATGATTTTGCCTTTGCCCTTTTCAACACCCCAAAAACCTTTGGCCAAGCCTTGGCCTTCTAGAATATCGAAGTAAGGTGCGCCTTGCGCTACTTGCCTAATTGCAAATTTTTGACTTTGTCTCCTTGAGAATAGTCATTAACCTTCCAAGAGTAATTTTTGTAATTTTAGTACTTCTAAAATCTAAGGATAGATTCTTTGAAGATCCTTCAATTTCATTATCATACTTTAAGGATCTAATCCTTAGTTCTGATTTAGAAATTAAGGAGTCTACTGCGACAAGCTTAATGGATTAAGCACTTAAGTTATCATCACATTAATCTTCTGAAGATTATGCTCTACTATTTGCTTAACTTCGGGCTTAGGCATAATATGTTATTTTATCAAATAAAGTAACTTATTATTTTTCCAGGACCATCCTGAAATTTATTCTCAATTTGAAAATTAAACCATTTAAATACATTTTCCCTAAGATTATGTTTTAAATGTCAATCTTTCAATTTTATCTTGATTTTAATAGTCCAACTATTTAATCAACGATTTCGGTACTATTTATTATAATGATTATAATAGTCAAACTATTTAATCAACTATAATTTAATAGATTAAAATCAATTATATTAATTACTATAATCCAATTATAAAATCAACTATAAATGAATAGTTTGAATATAATCCAACTATTAATTAAAACAACGTTTAAATATTAGTCCAACTAACATTTAATTTATAACGACGAATGATATTTGTTTGAGCGCGTATGACAAGTAATTAAACGAGTATTGCAAATTCAATTCTTGCCTCCCATTAATTTTCGGCGAGCCTCTAACCCTCTGTCGAGTACTCGGGAAACCGTGTTTCCTAGTGGGCTAGGATCCCGTTAAATATCACACAATCTTGACTTTGGCCAACAAATTGTATGATAATTAACTAATTAGATCTCTAAGATCGATTGGATCCAATCCAATTCCTAGATCCGATAGGGGGACATCTAAGTCCGAAACATATATCTTATATATGCCAATACATCCAATGTATTACCTAACCTTTTTCCTCTGAATCAACTAAGCCTTGGCTTTGGCACAACAAACTTAGTGATCCCAGTTAAGCGCGACCCATTGACCATGGAAAGCTTCGTAATCAATGTCGATGGACAAGAAGTGGTCTTGACTTTGGCCAAGAAACCACAACTTGGACAAGACACTGATATGAAACAAAGCTCTCATGATTCAAACATATCCTCGACGGACAAAGGCCTTGACTTTGGCCAACAAGCCAATGCCAGTCTCGGATCTTGAGTGGGAATCACTCAATGGAAGAAAAGACGCTCAATATTTTGCGAGGGTTTTTCGTGTGCAAATTGGCAACCAATTTATTATCTTTGCTAAGGTCTCATCATCATACACCCTTAAACATGCATTCTAAACACATAATAAAGCGCGTATGTAAAATAATAATGATATGCGGATGGATACTTTACACATTGATCCTAGATCAAATCTCTTCATTCTCTCTCTCCCTCTAGCACGCACATATTTCTTCTACCCGTTACACTACACTTCTAAAGAAACCTCATCTACATTGAGGGGAATATGTGAGAAGAGAATACAAAGAATATGGAGGTAATAAGGCTGGACACGCAGGTCCAATTAATAAATCAAATTTATTACAACAATTTCTAAAATTGTCCCACCCATCTAATATCCATCCGATATACATTATTCATGCATCACAACCATGTATTCACACAAGCATGTTATCAATCAATCTAATCAAATTAATTAATCTGATAATTAGTGATCATCAAATGTTCAAACAACGATTTGATTTTGTTCGAGTCAAACTCGTTTTGCGAATAAGTACTCAAAGTACGAATTCTCGAATTAAATTAAACTACATAATTAAATCCAATTCAATATGCATTTAATTCTAATTCGCTTATTTAATTCCAAATTAAATACTACACTTTAATAATAAACCTTTTACGACTTAAATTCCAAATTTAATCGCAACGGGTCTCAAAGCCCGATTAACGTCCAACGTCAATTTAATTAAAGTCCAATGGGCTTTTAATTATTTTCTTAAGGCGTGGACTTTTGGTCAACTCGGGTCAACCTGAATAACCAAAATCCAATCCGGGAGTTACCCCATAAGCCTAGAAATCAATTTAGGCCCAATTAAACTTTAAGGTCCATTAGTCGCATTTGGGCTTTATGGAGGCGGTTTTGGGCCCAATTGGATCCAACCAATTTTTCCTAAACCCAACTTTGTACAACAAAGCCCAATAAGCCCAATTACAACACTTAAAGCCCAAATCCAATTTTAAGGCCCAATTAATTAAATACAAAAAAATCCAATTTCACATTTAATTAACCTAAAGTGTATATCATGATTAATTAATCCCAAATTAACATTTCTAAAACATCAATTTATACAATTAATCATGCTCACATACATTAAATCATGTCCAACACAATTTAATCAAAATCAAACCCAAACATGCTACATATATGTCTCGGCCAATTAGGGGATTTATGTCTAATTTCGAATTCAATCCAATCAAATCCAAATTAACATTAAATCATCATTCCCAATTGTTTCCAACTCATCCAATGAATCAAAAAATAAAAAATCACCAAGACATTTAGGGCATATTGTATTCGGCCAACACCAAATTTTGGGCAAAAAATTGATCCAATCCAATTTCATGAAATTGATCCAATCCAATTTCATGAAATTGATCCAATCAAACTTCAATTCAACATGTTTTAAGCATACTCATTCATCCAATTTCACAAAATCATGCTTAAAATCATTTTACCCAAATTTTAAGCCCTAACTTTTTCATGCTCAAACCTTGCTCTGATACCATTGTTGGTTTCTATTAAGGTCCCAAGATCGATAATAAGCATGAAATATGTGCGAATACAAATCAACGAAGTTGCGGAATACTCACATCGATCGGTTGAGCGACGTGGCAAGCAACAAAATGAAATTTTCTGCCTTGGACTGCATTCGACAGTGAGCTGTGACAGTTCACTGGTTTTGGTGTCCATGGATGTCTTCGTCAAGCTCCAAGCTTCGTCGAACGATTCCCAGATGATGGGTGGACTTCCCTATCACCTTCGCATGATCCCGGAGTGTGCTAGCACTCTTGATTTTGCCACAAAATCGCACTTGCTTCCCTATTGCGATTAAATTGGGCGTGAGATGAAGAGAGAATTGGTTGCTCCAAACGTGAGCAAAGAGAAGAAAGAGAGAGATAAAAATGTGTGTTCTCATTTTGGTATTTGATTTCTAAAACAAACACACAATTTTGGTTCCAAAAGTCAAAGCATTTAATGCCCACAAATGCCAACCACACACATCACTCAATCACATCAATCACAAGTTGTCAAGTCACATCACTCAAAGTGAAAGTGATTTGACGCTTGATGCGACTAATGATTTGACGCTTGATTTGACTTGCGTGCCGCACTCGAATTCGAAATACGAATGCGCTCGCAAATAATCTCGAGCTCGGGTTCGCTAATTCCAAATTAACGAATTTTCTGCGCCTAGCGAAATCACTATTCACGTCGCTAACGAATTAATTCTAAATTAATTCGTTCGCCCGAATTAAAATCTAATTTCAATTCCGCGTCGAAATCCAATTTCGTTTAATATATCAACTATATTAATTTAATCGATTAATTCCAAATTAATCGTTATCTCTCTTTAATGATATTTTATCACAGATAAAATATCTCCGTAATTAATCCCAGATTAATTTTCTCCCTCTTCTAATTAATCTCAGATTAATTTAGAGTGCGAGTCATACGTCATCGGTGAATCTTCAGGAAGCGACCCATGAGATCCCCAGATATGTTGGCAGTAAATTCGGTCGTCGGACTATCTGAACACATAAGTACCTCGTACTACGTTTATACCGATTTACAAGACAAGGCTGGCCTCTAGCAAAGCGCCATGCCTACCCAATTCTCTGGAAACATCCTTACAGGAATAAATGATGTATATCAGGCGTAGTATACGTAGTATTGCGTATTTCTGTCCAGTATCGGATGATCACGTGCTAGGCCTGGGGCTGGAATTGTGTCTGCCCCATACGAAGCACATGTCGGATGTCTGGTGACTAGTCTCTATAATCGGATAAACCTGACCTTTTCATTTTATCCCGATAGCTACAGCATTTAAGAGAACCAGTCCTGTATCCTACGTGACCATCATCTCCATATGACTGGAGTGACACTTCTGTCTTAACATCACACCCAACACACTACGATTCTCAATATTCCCAGCATTGGCGTACACAGAACTTGTTAAAGACCTGGACGACCGCAACCAAAGTATATTGATTGTCGCAAGTATTAGCGGTGCAAGTCTCAGGTTAAGACCAAATACACCTACCCTGATTTTGGACTTCCATAGACACATAGTCATACTACCAATGGAATTCTGAGGGGGTCTATCCAGAGCGAAGCTGTTTCCCGTACCATCGGTAAAACACAACCTCCTATTACACTTGCATGAGTATCCTATACCCAAATATATGAGAACTATGCCGTTGTGTCCTCACAACGCGCACAAGTGTAATACCAGTCTTTTACGTATTTATCGATGTCCAATCTCGATAATACTCTGACTAGGGATATTTATTAATTTATCCTTCATGGACTGATACTGTCTCATATCATTCTCCGTCCAATAACAAATCATAGAGACCTCATATCATTTATATATCTAGGTGATCTAATCACAAATGATAAGAGTGCAATCTCCTTTGTCACATAGTTAATTTGTACAACAACACCATGATATGGACAAATAGTGACGATATGGGTTATAATTGTCCAACAATAGTTTAGGAAGCTTATATGGTTATCACAATCCACGTACATAGATAAAATGTTATAAAGGTATGGTTTTACCAACTGCAATGCAGTAAATGTATTTTTTCGATATGACATACATCTTTCTAAGAAAATGGCGCCTCAGACTGAGGAAGAAAGAGTTAGAATGTCTAACTTGCCATATGCTTCTTGTATTGGAAGCATTATGTATGTTATGCTATGTATAAGACCTAACATCAGTTTCGACATCAGTGTGACTAGCCAATATCAATCTGATCCGGGTAATGATCATTGGATAACCGTGAAACATATCCTGAAATATCTTAAAGGTACTAAAGATAAGTTTGTCATATATTGGGAAGATGAGCTACAAGTTAAGGGTTATACGGACTCCAACTTTCAGGGAGATCTAGATGATAGAAAGTCTACACCCGGATACATATTTACCCCTAATAGAGGTGCGGTTAGTTGGCGATATTCAAAGCAAGGCTCAATAGCTGATTCCACCAATGAGGCGGAATTTATAGCGGCTTCAGATGCTGCTAAAGAAGCTGCTTGAATTTGACATTTTATCACAGAACTTGACATTGTTCCTAGTAATACAGATTCAATCCCACTGTACTGTGATAATAGCGGAGCCATTACGTAGGCTAATAAGCCGAGAGCGTATTCCAAGTCCAAACACGTGGAAATGAAATATCGTGTATTAGAGAGATTATTAAATGAAAAGACATAATGGTCTTAAAGGTTCAAGGACAAGAGAACATAGCGAACCCGCTTACTAAGGCCTTACATCCTAAGTTATTTGATAAACATGTAGAAGAGATGATACTACGGTTCCATCCGGATTGGCACTAAGCAAGTGGGAGTTTGTTGGAGTTGGAGCTTGGAGCGCCAATCTTATAATATATTATACATTATATTTTATTATTTATTCGATTTGGTATAGACCATTCACATATTGGGCATCGCGACACGCTGAGAGTTGTTTCTCATGAGCGCTGAAATTTATTTTTGTCCGTTCCGAAGTTTTCGGACTCTGATTTGGTCCCCGTTTATAATATTTGATTTTTCCTTAAATTTACTTTCGCACTGTTTTATTTACTTATTTTAGATAAAATTCACCATCCAACAAATAATCAGATCTAGATACTCGTAGACATTTAGCTTCATAAATTTATAGCTTAGGTATTAAGTCCTCGTGGGATCGATACATTTTATACTACTTGAACGATACGTGAGATTTCGTTACGTGTGTGTTTGAGTTTAGAATTCAACAACAAGCTTGGAGCTTCCACATCCAAGGAAATTTTTGAAATCTCCAATCCGATCAATGTGAGTTTTTCCGCAACTTATCTTATAATATTCACACATGAATCAATGTTCAGGATCCTTGGCAGATATAGGACAGTAACAATGGTATCATTAGCCACATAAACTTGATTTTAATTTCTAGGGTTTATGGACTTTAATTTGGGGATTTTGCTTGGAGTATGTATTTTCCTAAATTGATTGTTTGGTTGTGTTTAGATGATGATGAATTGGATTTGTGCATCTTTGGATTTGAGAAAAATTGATTAGATTAATTTTCCCCAAAAATCCAACTTGGCCGAATTTAACCCTAGGGAGAACTCATGGTGATTTTTGAAATTTGACAATTGGATATGTTAATTGGCATGAAATTGAATGTTAATTGTTGATTTAATTGGATTGAAATCAAAATTGGATGTTAATTTCATGTTGTTGCCGTTAGTTAAGCATGTTGGATAGTTGATTTTGCTTCAATTTGTGTTGGACATGGATTGGATAAATGAGCATGATTAAATGGATTAATTAGTGTTTTGGAAACACTAGATTAATTAAATAATTGTGTTAATTACACTTTAATTGGATTAATATGTAATTTGGAATAATATGTTAATTTAATTTGTTGTATTTGGGCTAATGGGCTTGGTTGGGCCAAGTATGGTTTTGGACAATTGGGTTGGATCCAATTGGGCCTAAAACCATTTCCATAAAGTCCAAATATGACTTTTGGGACTTTAAAAATTTAATTGGGCCTAAATTGATTTTTGGCATAGGGTGATTCCTAAATTGGGCCTTGGCATCTTGGGTTGGATCCATAATAGCCAAAGCCCATGCCTAAAGAATTAATTGAAAGCCCATTGGACTTTAATTGAATTGGCATTGGATGCTAATTGGGCCTTTGAGACCAAATTGGATTGGATTTGAAATCCAAGTCTTTAAGGCACTAAAATAAGTGTAATTGTTTAATTTGGAATTAAACATAAATTAGTATTGGATACAATTTAAATTAGATTTAAAATTGTAGTTCGATATAATTCAAGAATACGTACTTTGAGTATTTATTCTTAAACGAGTTGGACTCGCGCAAATCAAATCGTTGTATGAACATTGGATGGTCATTAATCAAAGATTAATTAATTGGATTAGATTGATTGACAACATGCTTTGTGTGAATACTTGAATGTATTTATATGAATAATGTATATCGGATGGATATTAGATGGGTGGGGCAATTTTGGAAATTGTTGTAAGTATGGTACTTATTTATTAAATTGGACCTGCATGTCCAGCCTTTCACCTCCTTATCTCCTAGTATTTCTCTTCTCACCAATTCCCCTCAATGAAAATGAGGTTTCTTTATGTATTATGTAATTGGGTAGAAGTATATATAGTACTAGCGGGAGAGAGGAAAGTGAGAGATTTATTATAGGAACAAATTATGTTATATATCTGTAGACAACAGGAACTGGGCGACGCATGCTGTTATAGACTCAGGGCCTAGTTGGGAGTATGGAGTAGCCCATGGGGGACTAAACCGGAGAATAGTGGAGTCGCCACCCGGTGTGAACCGGGAAAATGATTTAAGGCCGCACTCACCCCTCGCAAGGGAAGACCTCAAACCGTTGGGTTCGGAATGGTCCCTTACTTATGTCACTTGTAATGAATGGATTTGTGCAATTTTAACCAAGCCTACCCAACATACATTGGTAAAAATTACTCAAAATTCCTATAAGCCTAAATCTAAGTTCACATGCTTTGAAAGTAAAACAACATTCTAGTGGTCTTATCATGCTTGAATACAAGTTGGATGAAATGAAATACGTGAATCCTTCAAGTGGTACGGGCCATTGTATCCCGAGTGCAAACCATAATACCGTCCATTCGGATTCGGCTATGGAATTTATGTCCGGGTTTCCATCCAATATACCACAAGAAAGAACACATATTTCATTCACCCCAAAATCACATCATACACTAATTCATTATTTCATGTAAATAAATTCCAAATAACATGCTCAAATAACTATTCATGCTAAACACATAAAATACATTTCCTAAATCATTATTTCATGTCAATAAATTTAATACAACATACTAAACTAATTAAACACATAAAATATATCTTTTAAGCTATTATTTCATGTGAGCCAATTCCAACAACATGTTAAATTAACTATTCAGGCTAAAATACCATAAAATACATTTTCTAAATCATTATTTTATGTGAGTAAATTCAGTAATATAAACCCTCAGGTCTAACCTTTTTTGTCGCTTTTTGGAGACGCGTTATACGGCCGTCGGAAAGGTTAAGTCGCTATGATCCCACCGGTTCGCTGTTTTGACGTTTTACTCACTGCCTTGCCACTTTGTTCGCTGTTTTGAGTTTGCTTTGCTGCGTTTCAGGTCTTCACACTTGGCTCACTGGTTGGTAGTGAATTAAGGTCGATTTTGGTGATTTTTGAGAGGCGTTGGACTGCCGTTTTCTCGGTTTGCTTATAAACTTTCAAGTGCAGTTTTTGCTCACTGTTTTGATGAATTTGAGGACTGTTTTGAGTGCTTTTGAGCTGCTGTTTTTGGGCGAATTTTGGAGGGTGTTTAGGGAAGTTTATGCACTGGTTTGGGGCTAAAATTTGGGTGATTTGGGTGTAAATTCCAGGGGCTAAATGGAGACTTACTTGGAGGTGTAAAAGGGGACTGTTTTGGGGGCTGCAGTGGCGTCATTTGTGGGCTGTTTTGCTGCTGGTTTGGGCGTCACTTTGGGGCTGGAATGGAGTCAGTTTGGGGTGTGAGTTGTAGGCAAAATAAAGGCTAATTGATGTGTTTGATGGGGGCTGCAATGGGCGCACTTCAGGGGCAGAATAGGCGTGAAGATGAAGGGCTGTGAAGAGGTGCAGTAGGCGTGATTTTGGGAGGCAGTGAAGGGTTGAAGTGTGCTAATTCTAGGGTTTGAAATGGAGGCAATTTGCGTGAGGAATAGAGGCTGGTAGTGGCGTGAATGAGGCTGCTGTAGTGAGGGCAGTGGGCGTGACTTTGGGAGGAAGAATAGAGCTGATTGTCGTGAGGCTTTGGAGGGGAGTAGTTTCCCAGGCGATGTGGGATTAAGTGGGGGGAGCTGTGGACGTGTCAGGGGCGTGAAGTAGGCATGAACTGCTAGCAGTTTTGGCGTGGCTTTGTGCGTGGGAATTGAAGGCAATTAAGGTAGGCGGTTTCTTAACCAATGTGGGACAAAGAGAAGGAAAATAGTTGCTTTTTTTGGTGATTTGGGGGGCGTATTTGGGCGTGAATTAAAAGGATTTTTGAGGGGCTGATTAAGTGCTTATTTGGGCAGATTTTGGGGCTGTTTTGTGAGGCTAATAGGCGTGAATCACTGGCAGTTTTGAGCTGATTTGAGGGGTTGAATGAGACAGTGAAGGGCGCTTGAGAGGGGGCTGCAGTGATCTCCAAATGCTCTCCAAAATGTTGAGTGTATAATTAGTATCTGCTTGGTATTTTGCTTGATCTCTCTGCCTTTCCTAGGGGAAGGATTTTGGGTTCTTTTTATAGGCAAAGTTGGTGGCATTTGTAGGGTTAGAGCATTATGGAGTGGTTGGAGTGATTGGCATTTGTAGGGTTAGGGAATTATGGAGTGGTTAGAGTGATTGGCATTTGTAGGGTTAGAGAATTATGGAGGGGAGTTTGGGCGTGAGAATCCTTGTCATGCATGAATTGGTGCCACTCATCGTGAATGAAGGAGGAAATTAAGGTGCTTTCGGTGAGTGATTGCTTTGTTGAATTGATGGAAGGCATGTTCACGTGGGTGGAGATTTGTTTATGGTTTTTGTTGAATTGGTGGAGGATGTTTTGTCTTGTTGTGTTTGGGCTTGTTTGATTTTGTTAGGAAAGTGGGGGATTTGTGTGTAATAGGTGTGGGCTTTGGTTTAGGTGGGCTTGGTGTATGTTTTGATTTGGTTCCATGGGCTTTGGGTGTGGGCTTAGGTGTTTAGGTGGGCTTGGAAGGGTTTGCGGTGATTTTCGGGTTATAGATACGCTTTGAAACGAACATTCAGCAAGCGAGCTCTGGGCGAACTTAGCGAATTAATTCCGAAATGTATTATCTCTTGACTTCACCTTTCCTTCGACCGCTTTCTGCGACCTCCACGACTAAAAGGCGGTGCCTCCTTATAAGACTCCTCATCGGGTTCGGTATGCAAAAATGCAATGCCTACAGTCGCCCCCACTTTGATGGGATTTGTTCAGTGTGTGCCAGTGACAATCCTATCAAAGTTCGTGCAATGCATTTTTACTTACCTGGCTTGCCAGCTGTCACCTGGTCTGCCTGCTGGGTTGGTTTGATGGTGCTAAACCCCATACCTAGGGTGTCGCGGTTGCGTCTCCATACCTAGAGTGTCGCAATGTTGTTGTTTTTGTTGTTGTGCCGTACCTGGCGTGCTAACCCCGTACCTAGGGTGTCGCGGTTGCGTCTCTGTACCTAGAGTGCCGCAAAGTCTGAATGTCGTACCTGACGTGCTAAACCCCGTACCTAGGGTGTCGCGGTGACGTCTCCGTACCTAGAGAGCCACAAAAGTCTGAATGCTAACCCCGTACCTAGGGTGTCGCAGTGACGTCTCCGTACCTAGAGAGCCACAAATGTCTGAATGCTAACCCCGTACCTAGGGTGTCGCGGTGACGTCTCCGTACCTAGAGAGCCACAAATGTCTGAATGCTAACCCCGTACCTAGGGTGTCGTAGTGACGTCTCCGTACCTAGAGAGCCACAAATGTCTGAATGCTAACCCCGTACCTAGGGTGTCGCAGTGACGTCTCCGTACCTAGAGAGCCACAAATGTCTGAATGCTAACCCCGTACCTAGGGTGTCGCAGTGATATCTCCATACCCGGAGTGTCGTACCTGGTAAAATTGATATGATATCTCCATACCCGGAGTGCCGTACCTGGCAAAACTGATCTGAACTATGTGGGCCTCGCCCCCAGAATGCCATACCCGGTAGAAACTGATACTGAAATGATATGGGCCTCGCCCCCAGAATGCAATACCCGGCAGAACTGATACTCAACTGATATGGGTCTCGTCCCTAGAATGCCATACCCGACAGATACTGATCTGAACTGATGTGGGCCCCGCCCCCAGGCTGCTATACCCAGCTGATACTGATATGAACTGATGTGGGCCCGCCCTCATAATGCCATACCCGGCTGATACTGATCCTGAACTGATGTGGGCTCCGCCCTCAGAATGCCATACCTAGCAGATACTGATCTGAACTG
>SKCR01034912.1:0-17528 GCA_019454045.1 Zanthoxylum bungeanum
CTGTAATTAATAATACTGAACTTTGGCATATGAGACTTGGTCACATTGGCGTTAAACGCCTTACCCAATTGGTTAGGAATGGTTTGATATCAGATCTTACCATTGAGTCATATCCAACTTGTGAATCCTGTATTCAGGGTAAGATGACCAAAGCTCCATTTTCTGGTGTTGGACACCGCGCCATTAACTTACTGGAACTCGTACATTCTGATGTATGTGGTCCACTAAGTCAAACTGCTCACAGTGGTTATTCGTACTTCATTACCTTTACCGATGATTTGTCACGGTACGGTTATGTGTATTTGATGCGACATAAATCGGAAACCTTTGAAAAGTTCAAAGAGTTCCGAAATGAAGTAGAAAAACAAACTGGTAAATATATTAAATGCCTTCGATCAGATCGAGGCGGTGAATATATGAGTGGTGAGTTCATGGATTATATGAAGGAGAATGGGATTCTCGCTCAATATACTCCTCCAGGTACAACACACCACAGCACAATGGTGTATCTGAGAGGAGAATCCTTCGAATGTTGAGTTTCACAGATTTGCCCTATTACATATGGGGCTACTGTCTCTTAACAGCCGCACATCTTTTGAATAAGATTTCTTCAAAGGCTGTTCCTATGACACCGTATGAGATATGGTTCGGTAGGAGACCGAATCTTAATTATATTAAGGTTTGGGGTTGTCCTGCCTATGTCAGGGTAACTCAGCAAAGTAAGCTTTCGCCTCGAGGGCAAAAGTTTAGGTTTGTTAGATATCCTTCGAATACGAGGGGATATCTGTTCTATGATACCGAGCATCGAACTGTGTTCGTAGCTCGCTTCGTAAAATTTCTAGAAGTAGAATTTTTGTCAGAAGGTGGTAATCATAGACAGTTGAGCTTGATGAAGTCCAACCTGAAAACAACGAGCCAACGGAGGAACCTGAAGTTCAAGTAGATGAAGGACCTTCAACACACACACTCCGTAGGTCGGAAATGGTATCTAGACCTCTTGAACGCTTGTATTTGATACAAGAAAAGAGTATGGATGTTCTCTTAGTTGAAGAGACAGATCCTTTCACTATAGAGAATCGATGTTGGACATCGACTCCGTGAAATGGCAAAGTGCCATGAAATCCGAGATAGACTCAATGCATGAAAATCAAGTTTGGGACTTGATTCCGCTTCCCGAAGAAATTGTTCCTATCGTTGTAAATGGGTTTACAAGAGGAAGCGCGGGCCTGACGGTAAGGTTGAAACTTACAAGTCCCGACTGGTAGCAAAAGGTTACACGCAGCGACCTGGCGTCGACTACGATGAAACTTTTTCGCCGGTAGCAATGCTTAAGTCTATCCGGATTTTGCTTTCTATAGCTGCGTATCATGACTACGAGATTTGGCAAATGGATGTCAAAACACGGCTTTTCTAAATGGATTTCTTGATGAAGAAATCTATATGGAATAGCCGGAAGTTTCACGTCCAGCGAAACCTCGGGTATGGTATGTAAGCTTAAGAAGTCCATTTATGGACTTAAACAAGCTTCACGAAGTTGGAATCTTCGATTCGATGAGATTATTAGATCGTCTGGTTTTCTCAAGAATTCGGAAGAATCCTGTGGTATCAGAAGAATAGTGGGAGCATGGTCGTATTTTTAGTCCTATATGTTGATGACATCCTAATCATTGGGAATGATTTAGGAATGTTGCAAAGCGTCAAAGCGTACCTCTGTAAGAATTTCTCCATGAAGGACCTGGGAGAAGCTTCCTATGTTTTAGGGATAAAACTCTATAGAGATAGACAAAGGAGGCTGATTGGGTTATCCCAATCAACGTACGTAGATAAGATCTTGGAACGGTATAGTTTTGGTAACTGTAAGACAGCAAACATACCGTTCAGACATGAGATTCATCTTTCTAAGAAGATGTGTCCACAAACAGAAGATGAGAAGGTTAGAATGTCTAACCAACCTTAAGATTCGTGTTTGGGTAGCATAATGTATGCCATGTTATGTACGAGGCCTGATATCAGTTTCGCTGTTAGCGTAACTAGTCGATATCAGTCCAATCCAGGTAATGACCATTGGATGGCCATTAAACATATCCTAAAGTATCTTAAAGGTACTAAGGATAAGTTGGTAATATATGGAGGAAACGAACTGCAGGTTAATGGGTATACAGACTCCGATTTCCAATCGGATCCTGATGATAGAAAGTCTACATCTGGATTTGTCTTTACCCTTAACGGAGGTGCAGTTTGTTGGAAGAGTTCCAAACAGGGATCGACAGCTGATTCCACCACTGAGGCGGAATATATTGCAGCTTCTGAAGCTGCAAAAGAGGCTGTATGGATAAAGAATTTTATCACAGAATTGGGAGTTGTCCCAAGTATCGAGAATGCGATTCCGTTATACTGTGATAATACTGGAGCCATTGCGCAAGCAAAGGAACCGAGGGCGCATCAGAAGTCGAAGCATGTGGAACGCAAGTACCACATCATTCGAGAGATCATGTCGCGAGGGGATATTGTCGTGTGCAAGGTACCGAGTGAAGATAATGTAGCAGACCCGCTGACGAAGGCCATACCTCCGAAGTTGTTTGATAAACACGTGGAGTCGATGGGTATTAGATACAATCGATATTGGCACTAGAGCAAGTGGGAGATTTTGTTGGGGTTGGTGCTCAGAGCGCCGATTCCCGGTTGTATTTCTGTTAAATACTTCTGTAAAACATTATTATGAATAATATTTGCAGTTTCTATAAAATAATCTATCTTTCTATATGGTAAAGACGTAATGACCCTAGAATGATTAGTCATGATACAGTTGCAAAAGCGTCGCAACGGACATTGAGATGTATCATGACGTTGTCATTCTCAGACAGTTGCTGGTCAAGGTTTACACTACTTGGTCAGTATAGTAAACCCATTGAGACCGGTACATGTCGTATACTGGAATATATGATTCCAATGGTTTCTCAATGAACCATAAGTCTTATAGACTAGTATAGACGTGTAGGTGTTTATAGCGGATAAACACTGAATGACTCACCAAAGATTCTTAATGGATGGTACACCAGCGTCAATAAGAATCTCTTGGGTTGAGTAGCACTTGTGATTCTTAGACTTGAGATGCCATTGTGGACACATGAGACATCTTCTACACTTAGACGGCAGTCACGTCACCGATCTATTTAGATCAGACCTCCGCCTGTTCATTGGGTGTAGATAGATCCTCAGGGTGTCCTATGTGTATCAAGATAGGATCCGTCAGTTCTGTGTATCAGAGCATAGGTAGTCCACATGATTAGCAATCAGATAAACCATGGGCCCGTGGTAAAGTTTAGAAGCTAGTTCTAAACATTCTTTGAGATTGCTAATAGAATAGTCGACTGGATAATCCCGATAGAGATTTGACGTTTACATCTATATCTCTGGGACTTATCCGGATACCTGTGACGGAGGAATTATACATTTGGCATGACCTCGACCTGTATGGTTCATCGAGATTATCCGTGATCTTCATAATCTACGGGTGGATAGATTATGGACACGAAATTAGATTTCGTGACGGATATACCTGAACCTAGAGAGTCTCAATAATGAAACATACTCGTAGAGCACTAGAGCACATTAATAAATAATATTGATTATTTATAAAGTCGTTTAAAGGTTAAACACAAATACGTGCTAAAAGGACTAGATAGTCATTTGCTTAATTATTGCGTATTTACATTTAATACTTGATTAATTTAAATACACATTATTATAGTCAAAATGAGTTATTTGACTTATATCCTAAATGAATATATGTTTATAATATTTAATGTAAATATTATACATATATTTAATATATTTGTATTTGATTAATTAATTAGTTATTTAATTGTTAAATGATTAAATTAATTAAAATATAAAATATCTTATGTTAGGATATTTAAAGTAAATGATGATAGTTGCAATTGTTGACTTAAATAAATATCCATAAAGTTTTTAGATTTTTATAAAGTTGACCAAATGCATTTGAAATGAAATTGAAATGAAAATTTGGTGTATATGCTTTTATTGAATTCGGCCAAGGCATTCTTTCACAAGTATATATTGTTTTCATTTGCTTTTCATTTAGTTTAACCTAATACACTTTTACAAAGAGAGACACCATTGAAGAAACCAAAGAAAGCTTGAGAAAGAAAGAAAACTTCAAAAGCTTGGAAATTTAGTAAGTTTTTCAAACTTGCTATTAGTAAGGAAATATGTTCCTTAGGTTCTAGGCTTTAATATATGATATTCTTAGGATTTTTCTTTCTTTGTTCCTTGTGGTTTTTGATGATGGAAGTTTTGGAGAAGTGTGAGCATGTGTAATGAAGGAAGTGTTGTGACTATTGTAGTTATAACTATTCTTTTAAGGTTTTTGGAAACCATGTTGCTAATCTAGAGTTTTGACCCACTCTTAAATGACCTAGATTTGATCTTGAGTTTTTCATTGTGTTGAGACTTGAATTGGATGGAAGAATGATGATTGAAGTAATTGATTTAATGTATTTGGTCTAATTTGTCCAATTTGTGGAAATTGAAAAATTAGGGTTCTTAACTAATTCCAAATTTGGGGCTTTTCATATATGTTGTGCATTTGGGTGTGTATATGATGCATATAAAGTTTCATGTTGATTGGATTTCATTTAGATGAGTTTTTGAGACATGAAAGGACCAAATGGCCAAAATGGCACCAATGGAGGCTCACGGCCTTGATAAGAAATTTGGGGATTCTTGGGTTTTGGTGTTTTGATGTTTTTGAAGCTAAGTTCATCTTAGAAATGATTTAGAATCATTCAAAATTGATTGGATCAATTTCGGACTAAAATGGACAAAATACCATATAAGGGTAATTTGGTAATTTCACTTGAATATGATTCATTTGAAATTTTATTTCATAATTTGAATATGGGTAATTAAATAAATAGTTTTATTTAATTAATCCGAGAAAAATTTTTGAAATCTGAAAATCAGATTTTCACCACTTCCGCTGCGTTACCGGATTCACCCCCTAAAAACCCCTACATTATTACCAAGGTAGGATTCCTTATTGGATAAGGAATAGGATTTGTTTGTTTGAGAAACAAAATCAAATCCCAATTACCCCTTGGCCGAAATTCCTACATGGGTAAAGAATAGGATTTGTTTTTTTAAGAAACAAAATCGAATCCAAATTCCCCTCCCCCCCCTTGCCCGAAATTTAATGTTCTAAAAGGAGTAGGAATTGTTTATTTTGGAAGCAAAGTCAAACTAGAAATCCTACCCTTGGCCGAATTTAATAGAGATGGGAGACTAGTGGTTGATTTGTTTTATGAAACAAATTATCACAAATATAAAAGAAAAATTATGATTTAATTTTTTAGATCTAATTCTTTAGAAACCCTAGCCTCCATCTCTTCTTCAAGCTCTCAAGAGTTGAGAATTTTCTTTGAAGAACCTGAAAATTATTGGGTGTGTGATCTTATTCTCTAAACCGTTTAGAGATTAATTTGTGAGTGTAGCCCACACTACCCTCCGTTGGTTTCGAGACATAGTTCGGAAGACCTCGTGACGTTGAAAAGAATCCCTAAACCCCTCCTATACCTCACAGGAGTGGGCAATTTTCCAGCCCACTGCCGCACGCCATTAGCCACCCCGGGACCTCGGTTTTATTTGGTTTTCATTCGGGTTTTTGGGAAACACTTTTAGGATTTTTTAGGGCTGTGTTAGGATTGATTTTTGGTGAAAAATCAGACTTGAAATCATTGTGCAGTTCACGTAAACAGACCTGAAAAATAAGTGCAGTTCGCGCGTGTAACGGGTCCAAAACAGTCCACTAATTCACTGCAGTTCAAGGGGCTTTTCGGGGACTGTTTCGGGGGCATTCCGGGACTGAAATATTGTCCAAAATAGAAGCAAAACATCAGTGAACCCACTGGTGACTTTCGGCCAAGCAAAGGGGAGAGCAGAAAAAATTTTCAAGTTCTGTTCGTGAGCCTAACCGCTTCCGCTGCGCGAGGGAAGGCGTTCCCTACAATTGGCATCAAGAGCGAGGTTGAAAAGTGCTCTTAACCCTTCACTTTTTCATTTAAAGTTTCTGTTTTAATATGCTTATATGAGTTATAAATATGATATGCATGTTTAGATGAGTGGGCACATTATTAAGTTCATGTGATGAATGGTTTTAATATTTCATGTGATGAATGGATTTTGCATTGGTCGTAAATTTTTATGGCTCTTATTTTTATAGTTGGTTTGATTTTGGGTTGTAAGGCCATAAGGCCAATGTTTATATTCATTGTAATTTAATTTCAATGTAAAATTTCAATTTTTTGTAATATGGAGTACCGAAGTCGCTTAAGGAGCCAATACCACTTTGGAACGGGATTTGAAGGCCAAGGAATGACTTGGTATATCTTTTGTACTAATTAGATTAGTATAAGAAAAATAAGAGCCCGGTCAATGCAAAATAAAATTTTATGTTATATGTATGTTTATTTCGAATTGTTTGAATAACATGTCATATAGCCTAGGGTGCCCACTCGTGCATTTTACTTGTCATAACATGTCATAGATGCATTATCATTATAGACATAAAATTATGATTTTATGTAATTTAAAATGTTTAAGTTAGAAAATGATATGCATTAAAATCATTAATTAGATAATGGGATTTAATGTCTAAAACTTGAATTCTAATATATTGGACTTAATTGGTGCATAATAAATTCCATTGGTATATAGGATGGAAACCCGGATATAAATTCCATAGCCGATTCCGTATGGACGGAAATATGGTCTGCACTCGGGATACAATTCCACGTACCATTGGATTTTATGACACACTAAGATTTATTAAAATGTTTAATAAAATTTTGACTTTTTAGAATTCCATGATTTTAGACCTTTAAGTGCCTAGTATTTTAGGGTTAAAATATTGTAGCTCACTTATACCACTCTAATTAAATTAGTTTAAAAGAGTAAAGCTGTTAGTAGAGACTAATGAGAAATTAGTGACATGATTTTAATAGTTAAAATTGATTAGCTCACTTATGACAAACTAGTGTAAATAAATTATGCTTTAGCCGCCATAAGTTTATCCACACTAGTTAGGATAAAATATTACATATTTTATATTGAAACCTTAAGTTTAAAATAGTGAGTGGGAGAGGGATATACGACAGTACATCCCACGATCTCCGTTGTTTGTCCAAAAATGTGAGATTCAAAAGGCGCCTCGAGACGGCTTTATTTTCGTCCCCTACGATGGTGTCCATTTTGGGTCAATATCAAGTTTGGGTTCCGAAAGGATAGAGATTCTAGATGTATCTTGTGAACTGACCTACCTTACGGCGGCACTTCACTTGTTAAGTCAAAAATCCTGAAACTGCGGTTACACTCACATAGGAATAATTAACTGTTAATGAAATTCCTTGATCAAATTTAACGGTAGTTGTTTAATATAGAATAAGAGTTATTCCCGCATATATTAAAACAACTGAGAAAGTCTCAATCTATCATGCGAGTACTTGACCTACCTTACGGCGGCACTTACTTGTGGGATGATAGATCTTCGTGGCATAGTAATTCTCTTAGGTTTCTAATTCATTATTCATGGTTCATGCATCTTGTTTAATTTTATGCCAAAATTCTTTGATGATTTTAATATGCGATGAATGAATGTTAAATGCATGTTTTATTTTATTTTCAGCCATGGTTTCTCCAATTATTTCCATACTCTCAAATGATAAATTGACCGGAGAAAATTATGTTAAGTGGAAAAGTAACATGAAAGCTATCCTGGTCTGTGAAGACCTTAAGTTTGTCGTGACGGAGGAACATCCTCCCGAGCCGGCCAGAAAGCTGGCCAAGCTGTGCGCGATACCTACCAGAAATGGGTCGCAGCAAATGAGAAAGCCCGCTGCTACTTGCTAGCAGGGATGTCTGAGGTTCTTGCTGCAAAGCATGAACCTATGGCTCTAGCATCACAGATGATAGAGTCATTGCAGGGCATGTTTATGCAGCCTTCGAGCGTCAACGCCATGAGGCCATGGTCTCAGCGATGACTGCTAGGATGAAGGATGGGACATCAGTCCGAGAGCATGTCTTAAGGATGATGACTTATCTCAATACTGCTAAAACCCATGGAGCTCGTATTGACGAGCGTAGCCAGGTGACCATGATTATGGAAACTCTTCCGAAGAGTTTCCTGCAGTTTAAAAGCAACTATGTTATGAACAAGTTGTCTTTTACTTTGACCCAACTGCTTAATGAGCTCACCCATTACGAGTCCATGCTTGTGGATCCTCGTAAGTCTAGTGCAGAGGCAAATTTTGCCGAATCTTCTAAATCTGGAAATAAGAAGAAGAAAGGCACTGGAAAGGCTAATGGTAAGCCCATGAAAAAGAAGAACAAGAAAGGCTCCAAGGATACCAAGCCCAAAGGAAAATGTTTCCATTGCGACAAGAATGGGCATTGGAAAAGGAACTGTCCTAAATACCTTGCTGAGCTAAAGGAGAAAAAGGAAACAGGTAAATATGATTTACTTGTTATTGAATCTCTTTTAGTGGAGGATGATAAATCCGCTTGGATTATTGATTCCGGGGCCACTAACCATGTTTGTTCTTCTTTACAGCTACTTGATTCATGGAGGGACCTTGCTGAAGGTGATTACACCATGAGGGTCGGGACAAATATGCCATTTCAGCAAGAGTAGTGGGAGTTTCCATTTTAATTTTATTAATAATAGTTATTTAAGTTTGAACAATATGTTATTCATTCCTGGTTTCCGCAGGAATCTGATTTCTGTTTCTAGACTTATGGATGATGGTTATTCTATTTCTTTTAATAACAATTCGGTTATTATTGGTAGAAATGGATTGACTATATGCACAGGAAACTCAGAAAATAACTTGTATGTGTTAAGACCATTAACGCATAAGTCACTGCTCAACACTGAAATGTTTAAGGTTGAAAAACCAAAAACAAAACGGCAAAAGATTTCTCACGATGACACATATCTATGGCATCTTAGACTTGGTCACATCAACCTTGACCGGATAAATAGATTGATAAAGGACGGAGCCTTAAACCAGTTAAAGCTCGGGACTTTACCAGTTTGTGAATCTTGTTTAGAAGGAAAAATGACCAAGAGACCTTTTACTGGAAAGGTATAAGAGCCAGTCAACCACTAGAGCTAATACACTCGGACGTTTGCGGACCAATGATTGTAAAAGCTCGAGGTGGTTATGAATACTTCGTCACATTCATTGACGATTATTCAAGATATGGTATGTCTACCTAATGCATACAAATCAGATACCTTTGAAAAGTTCAAAGAGTATCGTGCTGAGGTTGAGAACCAATTAGGTAAGACAATCAAAACTCTACGATCAGATCGTGGAGGGGAATACCTCGACAGAGACTTCGAGGAATTCTTAGTTGAGCATGGGATAATATCGCAGCTCACAACACCTGGAACACCACAACAAAATGGTGTTGCAGAAAGGAGAAATCGAACCCTACTAGACATGATCAGATCAATGTTTGGTTATAGCTCACTACCTAGTTCATTCTGGGGATATGCACTGCAAACCGCAATGTATATCCTTAATGTAGTTCCATCTAAGTCTGTTCCTAAGACTCCTTTAGAGTTATCAAATCCCAATTACCCCTTGGCCGAAATTCCTACATGGGTAAAGAATAGGATTTGTTTGTTTAAGAAACAAAATCGAATCCAAATTCCTCTCCCCCCCCCCCCCTTGGCCGAAATTTAATGTTCTAAAAGGAGTAGGATTTGTTTATTTTGGAAGCAAAGTCAAACTAGAAATCCTACCCTTGGCCGAATTTAATAGAGATGGGAGACTAGTGGTTGATTTGTTTTATGAAACAAGTTATCCACAAATATAAAGAAATTATGATTTAATTTTTTAGATCTAAGTCTTTAGAAACCCTAGCCTCCATCTCTTCTTCAAGCTCTCAAGAGTTGAGAATTTTCTTTGAAGAACCTGAAAATTATTCGGTGTGTGATCTTATTCTCTAAACCGTTTAGAGATTAATTTGTGAGTGTAGCCCACACTACCCTCCATTGGTTTCGAGACATAGTTCGGAAGACCTCGTGTCGTTGAAAAGAATCCCTAAACCCCTCCTATACCTCACGGAAGTGGGCAATTTTCCAGCCCACTGCCGCACGCCATTAGCCACCCCGAGACCTCGATTTTGTTTGGTTTTCATTCGGGTTTTTGGGAAACACTTTTAGGATTTTTTAGGGCTGTGTTAGGATTGATTTTTGGTGAAAAATCAGACTTGAAATCATTGTGCAGTTCACGCAAACAGACCTGAAAAATAAGTGCAGTTCGCCCGTGTAACGGGTCCAAAATAGTCCACTAATTCTTTGCAGTTCAAGGGGCTGTTCGGGGACTGTTTTGGGGGCATTACGGGACTGAAATATTGTCCAAAACAGAAGCAAAACATCAGTGAACCCACTGGGACTTTGACTTTCGGCCAAGCAAAGGGGAGAGCAGAAAAAATTTTCAAGTTCGGTCTGTGAGCCTAACTGCTTCCGCTGCGCGAGGGAAGGCGTCCGTACATTGGACTGTATTCAAACTATTCATTTATAGTTGATTTTTTATAATTGGATTATAGTAATCAATATAATTGATTTTAATCTATTAAATTATAGTTGATTAAATAGTTAGACTATTGTAATCAATATAATAAATAGTACCTATAATCGTTGATTAAATAGTTGGACTATTATAAATCAAGATAAAATTGAAAGATTGACATTTAAAACATAATCCTAGGGAAAATGTATTTAAATGGTTTAATTTTCAAATTGGGAATTTAATTTCAGGATGGTCCTGAAAAATAATAAGTTACTTTATTTGATAAAATAACATATTATGCCTAAGCCCGGAGTTAAGAAAATAGTAGAGCATAATCTTTGGAAGATTTATGTGATGATGACTTTAGTGCTTAATCCATTAAGCTTGTCGCAGTAGACTCCTTAATTCTGAATCAGAACTAAGGATTAGATCCTTAAAGTATGATGACGAAATTGAAGGATCTTCATAAATCTATGCTTATATTTTAGAAGTACTAAATTACAATAAATAATTCTTGGAGAGTTAATGACTATTCTTAATGAGACAAAGTCAAAATTTGCAATTAGGCAAGTAGCGCGAGGCCACCTTCCTTCGATATTCTAGAAACCCGAGGCTTGGCCAAAGGCTTCTGGAGTGTTGAAACTGGCAAGGCAAAATCATTATAATCTTCTAGGAAGATAAAGGACATATCCCAAAATGTCTACTTAAATTGTGGCAAACGGGATCGCGGAAGCGTGACTGCCATTTGGACAAAGCATACATGAAGGAATTGAAGAACGAGCAAGGCTCTGACTTCAAATATGTTTGTCATAAATATATTCACTACTAGTATTAAAATTGGATTTTAGATACTTAGTGTGATATATATGTATTGATGTTCAGAATCTATTTTGAATAGGATACTGACTTCAATTGAGATTAATTTGCGGATTGGAAACGGGACGAAAGTCGCTGTTTTAACCGTAGATACCTAAGTTTAGGAACTACACTCGGGTATGTACCTAAATTGGGAAACTATTATAATGTAACTAGTTTGACTAGGAACATTATCTTTATATCAGTGTTTGACCCGCTGTGGGTGAACCTTTATATTCTAGAACACTAAAGTGTTTTATTATATAAAGATGATATTGAGATAAACATATTAGATGTGAATAACAGAATTTATATTTTGAATATAAATAAATCTCAAATATATAATATGACAAACAAACAGCTCAAATTGATTTGATTAGATTAAACTAATTGTGGCATTGTTGTCTGGGACACAACTAAAACAAGAATCGTATATCCGCACTTTTGAAGAGTGGATATTCAGACTAATTTGATTCTATTCAAATAAATTCTACGAATCTAGTTTATTGGGCAATATGCCTATAACACATTTACTTGGTAAAAGTGTAAATGTCACAAATCTGTTAGCCCTAGTTCATAGTGAAGCAAGTGGGCCCATGTCTAGCTAGGCTAGAAGTGGATATGAATATTTTGTGACCTATACAGATGTGGCATCGCGTAATGGTTATGTGTTTCTTTTGAAGAACACAAATCAGAAACTTTTAAAGTTTCGACACGAAAATAGACAAACAGATCGGCTATAGTATTATACCGTCACGGTAAGACTATAATGGAAAATACTTAAGCAATAAGTTTCTCATATACTTGAAAGATTATAGTATTCTTTCAATAAGGACTCCTCCCGGAACACGTCAAAGTGACGGTGTGTCCGAAAAGACTAACCGAATTTTTTTTGACATGATAAGGTTAATCATGAGTCGCTCTGAGCTACCATTTCCTTCAATAGATACGCATATACAGTGCAAGAACTTATTTTTGAATAAGGTTCCATAAAAATCTATTTGACATATATCATATTAGATATGAATAGGAAAGAAACCAGGTTTCTCATTCCTGATAATTTGGGTATGCTAGGCATGTGTTTGGATGATACCAAACTAGAACCCAATTGGATAAGTGCCAATTGTAGGTTATCCTAGGGATACCAAAGTATAGTACTTAAACATCTCAAAAGAGAACAATTAGATTATTGCTCGCCATGCGGTTTTCCTAAGAGAAATACCGATATGCAGTGGTAAGTGGGAGGATAGTAAAACTCGATGTAAATCGGAGTAATACTATTCCTGGCACCGATCCTTAATAGAACACAAATAGTTCATCAAGGATGAAACTATACCAGTAATCTTTGAATACACAAGAACCACGTAGTTCGGAGAGAGTCAGAAAGCAATCTAGGGTATGGGTTTCTGATCTCACCTAATAAAAGATGTCAATCTTTTGAGGTATACCAACTGACTACGTATGAGGAAGTGATACTAAGTATCGACTCCCTAATTATGGCAAAGTGCCATGAGTCCAAAATGGATTCCATGTATATCAACATGTTTAGAACTAGAGTATATACCGCAAGGCATTGTGCCTATTGGTACTTTATAAGTCTTCAAGGAAGACATACATGGATGGCAACATACCAACGTATAAAGCTAGGCTTTTAACGGAAATGTATCGTTATCAACATTGTGTTGATTACGATTCAACCTTTTACCTGTTGCCATGGTAAATCCATTTGGATAATGCTTGATAATGCTGCATGTTTCATGTATGAAATATGTCAGCTTAACGGGAAAATCGCTTTCCTGAAAAAGAGACCTTTTGGAGGATGTTTACAACATCCTGACGGTTTTGTCGTACCAAAATAAGCAAACAAGGTTTGCAGGTTATTTCGATCCATGTTTGGATTGAAGCAAGCAATAGGTTCATGGAATTATCATTTTTGATGTAATCATAATGGTTTATGATTTAATTCAAAATGAAATGATTCTTGTGTATATAAGAAGGTTAGTGGGAGCGCACTGATAGTGGATGTCCTATAAATAATAATAATACGCCATTTCTTGGAAATGATATTCCCATAATAATAATTGGTGAAAGCTTGGCTTTCGAGAAAACTCTCCTAGAACTCGTACATTGAAAAATGTACGCGACCTGGTGTCTCATACGCTTTGAGCATATAGATTCACAAACAGGCCAATCCAAGTGATAGTCACATAATTGATGTTAAGAACATACTTAGTATCTTAGAGAACTAAGGATGATGTCTTATACTATGGAAATTGAGAGCTTGAAGTGACTGGGATCACTGTAGCAAGTTTCCTAACCGATAAAACGACTATAAGTCGTAAACGGTACAATACAGTTTGAATGACGGAACAGTGAGCTGGAAATCTTCCAAGCAAGATACTAGTACCGAATAAACAACAAATACGGGTTATTGCTGCAGCTGAGGCAGCAATAGAAGTCTTCTGGGTTGATAATAAATCTAATTAGATTAGATATAATTCTGTTAGCAGTTGAGCTAGCGTCAGCGCAGGCTAAAGAATTAATGGTCTCATCAACGATCCAGATACATACTTCGATATTCATCTGATTCGTTCGGATCACACATCGCGGCGATGTGATGATCGTATAAATCGCATCAGACGATAATCATACAAATCCGCTGACGAAAGCCTTTCTTCAGCAATTTGAGCCAACCGTACCATAGTTCGGGTGGTAGACATGTTGGATAATATGACCCATAGCGTAACTATTTGTACAGATCATAGTGTTGTTGTACAAATTAACTATGTGACAAGGAAATTGCACTCTCATCATTTGTGATTAGATCACCTTAGATATATAAATGAAGAGAGGTCCCTATGATTAGTTCCTGGACTGAGAATGATATGAGACAGTATCAGTCCCCGAAGGTTAATCATTAAAATCCCTAGCCGGAGTATTATCGAGACTGGACATCGATAATGCGGAATAGGCTAGTATTGCACTTGTGTGCGTTGTGAGGGCACAACAGCATAGTTCTCATATATATAAGTATGGATGCTTATGCAAGTGCGTAGGAGGTCGTGTTTCACCGATGGTACGGGAAACAGCTTCGCTCTGGATAGACCCCTCGGAATCCCATTGGTATTATGAATATGTGTCTATGGGAGGCCGAAATCAAGGTAGGTGTGTATAGTCTTAACCTGAGACTTACATCGCTAATGCTTACGACAATCGATATACTTTAGTTGAGGTCGTCTAGGACTCTAACCGGTTCTGTGTACGCCAATGCCGGGTATATTGAGAATCGTAGTGCATTGGATGTGATGTCAAGACGGAAGTATCACTCCAGTCATAGTGGAGATGATGTCACGCTGGATACGGTATTAGTGCTCTTAAGTGCTGCGCGGCCATCGGGATATTATGACAAGGTCATGTATATCCGATTATAGAGACTAGTTACCAGACATCCGACATGTGCTTCGTACGGGGCAGACACTTATCCAGCCCCAGGCCTAGCACGTGACTATCTGATACTGTGCCGATATACACAATACAATCGTATACTACGCTTGATACAGATCTTAATATTCTTAGATGGATATGTCCAGAGAATTGGGTAGACTTGGTGCTTTGCTAGGAGTCGACCTTGTCTCGTAAATCGGTAGAATGTAGTACTTGGTACGTACGTGATTCGGATACATCGACGACCGTATTTACTGCCAACTTATCCGGAGATTTCATGGGTCGCTTCCCGATAACCCACCGATGACGCACAACTCGCACTCTTGAATAATCTGGGATTATATAGAAGAGAGAGAAAATTAATCTAGGATTAATTACGGAGATATTTTATCTAGGATAAAATATCGTCTAGAGAGAGATAACGATTAATTTGGAATAATCGATTAAATTAATATATTCGATATATTAAACGAAATTAGATTTCGACGCGGAATTAAAATTAGATTTTAATTCGGGCGCGAACGAATTAATTTAGAATTAATTCGTAGCGACGTGAATAGTGAATTCGCTAGGCGTAATCATCTAATTACGACGCGACGAAAAAAAAAAATCGTTAATTTGGAATTAGCGAACCCGAGCCCGAGTGTGATTGCGAGCGCATTCGTATTTCGAATTCGAGTGCGGCAACGCAAGTCGCATCAAGCGTCAAATCATTCGTCACATCAAGCGTCAAATCAAATGTCACTTTGAGTGAGTGATTGATTGATGTGATTGATTGATTGATTGAAAAGACAACTTGTGACACTTTGAGTGATGAAGTTTTTGGAATAGTGTAGTTGTTGGAAAGTTTTGCTTGATTTTGAAAGCCAATTTATGTATTACCTTAATATATTTTGGAAAGTATATAAGGTAAATGTTTTTACTTTCTAACAACTAATACACATCATCATCTCTCTCATTCTCTTCTTCTCTCACGCCCAAACTGCATTTTGCTCACTGGTTTTGGAGCCCAGAAATGGCGTGGCCTTAGGGAAGCAAGAGTTGGATTTTCATGGTGAAAATCCAAGTGCTAGCACACTACGAGTCTTGCGAAGGTGGTAGGGAGGTTCGACCATGAGCCGGGATCCGTCGGACGAAGCTAGGAGCTCCGTTTCGCATCTCAAATTTCTGTTTTTGGAGACAGTGGACTGCGTAGTTGGGCGTCCTTGGCAGTGCGTTTGGCCTTCGTTCGTCTCCAAATCGACTCAACCGATCGATGTGAGTATTCCGCTACCTCCGTTGATGTATTCACGCATTGTTTTCATAGCTTGTATGATCTTGGGACCTAGAATAAAACCAACAATGGCATCAAGAGCCTTAGGTTCAAGCATGAAACTTTTAGGCTTAAAATTTGGGTAAATGTTTGTTGAGCATGATTTGAATAAATTGATTGTTTAAGTATGCTTATAACATGTCTAATTGCATTTTCGTTGGACCAATTTGTTGAAAATTGATTTGGAATAATTTTCCCCAAAAATTATCACTTGGCCGAATGTGATGGAAATTTGGAATTCTTGGAATTTTTGATTTTGATTCATTGGATGAAGTTAGAACCATGTAGGATGATGTTAATTTGAATCGAATTGGATTGGATTTCGAATTGGACAAAAAACCCAAAAATTCTATGTTGGCCGAATGTGTTAATGCCCTAATGTCTTGGTATATTTTGATTTTGTGACATTGGATGTGTATGAAATCATTTAGGATGGTTGATTTAATGTAGATTATGGGTTCGATTGGATCGAAACCGAATCGGACACAAAATCCCTCCTTGGCCGAGAGCTTTGAAGCATGTAAATGGGTTTGATTTTTCATTTTGTGTGTTGGACATATGATAATGAAATGAGCATGATTAATTAGACTAATATTGTTTTTGAATAATATTTGATTTAGTTGATTTATCATATGTAATACGGTTAGGTTTAATTGAAATTGGATTTTGTATATTTAATTATTGGGCCTAATTTTGGAAATTGGGCTATTAATGTTGTAATTGGGCCTATTGGGCTTGATTTTATCAAGTTGGGTTTAGGCCAAATGGATTGGATCCAATGGGCCCAAAACTTAACCATAAAGCCCAAATGCAACTAATGAACCTTTAAAGTTCAATTGGGCCTAATGGGCCAAGATTGATTTATGGGCTTATGGGATAAATCCCGGATTGGACTTTGGTTATCGGTTTGACCCGAGTTGACCAAAAGTCCACGCCTTAAGAAATCAATTAAAAGCCCATTGGACTTTAATTGAATTGACGTTGGACATTAATCGGTCTTTGAGACGCGTTACGATTAAATTTGGAATTTAAGTCGTAAAAGGTTTATTAAATAAAGTGTGTGATGTTTAATTTGGAATTGAATATTGAATTAGTATTAAATACATGTTAAATTAGATTTAATGATGTAGTTTAATTTAATTCATGAATTTGTACTTTAAATACTTATTCGCAAAAACGAGTTTGACTCGAACAAAATCAAATCGTTGTTTGAACATTGGATGATCACTTAATTATCAGATTAATTAATTTGATTAGATTGATTGATAGCATGCTTATGTGTGTGAATATGTGGTTGTGTTGAATGAATAATGTATATC
>SKCR01034913.1:0-17588 GCA_019454045.1 Zanthoxylum bungeanum
AGACATCCATTGGAGTATCAGCTGGTTTGCATCCTGACATTCCAGTTTCTATGAGTAAATCTAGGACATATTTTCTTTGAGATATTACAATTCCCTGTTTTGATCGGGCCACTTCCATGCCTAAAAAGTACTTAAGAAATCCTAAGTCCTTGATCTCAAATTCAGTGGCAAGATGTCCCTTCAAATTGGTTAGTTCCTCTTCATCATTTCCAGATAGGATAATGTCATCAACATAAACTATGAGAGTGGCAATTCTTCCTCCTGAGTTGACCTTTACAAACAGTGTGTGTTATTTGAACTGGAGTAGGTCTCCTTGGCTGCATCCCAGATTTCCTTTGCTGTCCCATAGAGAAGAAAGTTCTCACCTATGTCATTGTTCATAGAGTTGATCAGCCATGACATGACTAGATGATTATCAATCTTCCATGTCTTGTACTTTGGGTCAGCAGTTGATGGGGCTGTGTCATCACTATTGAGGTAGTATTCCTTCCCTTTTCCACATATGAACATAAGCACTGATTGAGACCATTGCAGGTAGTTATGTCCATTGAGTCGATGGCAGGTGACAGTGTGAGGTCCTTCAGTTGAAGAAGTGATTTCACTGGCTGAGGTTTGAGATGCCATGCCATACTTGGTCATGGTGAGAGTTTGTTAGTGAGATTGAAGAAGGATCGGATTTAGAGATGATGAGGCTCTGATACCATGAAGATTTTGATGAGAGAAGATAATCTTCTTGCTTTTATTGAATTAGACTTCAAGATATAAATACACAAGTGTATGAGATAAACAAAGAACATTTTTGTTACAACTAAAACTCTTAAGAGATCAGCTCTATCTCCAACAACTTGAGATAATATTTCTTATCATAACTCTAATCATAATCTACTAATTTAAACTGTACAATTATAGCAGTAAACTTAACTAACTCCATTTATACAATTTCTACAATTACTTTATATTTTTATCACATTTCAGTCTACCAGAACGTGACTGGCAGGAGATGGCATTATCATCTCCCTGAGCCTCATGCTGTGACGTGAGATAACTTGACTTGCACTTGAACTACATATTCATGCGTGATGTACTAAATTTACTATGAAAATACATAATTGAGTAATATTACACATGAACTATATGTAATAATATTTAACATAACATGAATTACATGACTATTAACATTCAGCCATATATATGATCTAACATGATACCATACTTTACAATAGGCCCCTGACACTTGAACCTAATGACTGCAATGAGTGTCCATCTTCTCCAAAGCACTTCCTCGGCATGCATGAAATCATGTATCCCAACAAGCAAATGTGACAAATAAGTCATGCATTGACTTAGTGAATAAATGCTGAAAATGAAAATAGAACATAAAATACATGATCTGTATAAGTGATGTCATTACCAATTTTAATATTTGAAAGCATAACTTAAGAAGTCATAGACACATAGCGTGGATAAAGAAACGTATAATCTTGGAACTTATACGATGACCATGAAATGATAACTGTGGGCCATGAAACATGAGTCGTAGCTACTAAGCATGACAAAGAAATCATGAATCATGCATCGTGTATCATGTCATGCAAGTTGTAAGAGGTGAAGGGTACGCTATAGAACATGACTAGTAAATCATAAACAATGATCTGTAATTCTTGACATGTGAAATGTGACACGTGATCTATAACTCATGGCATGGGAATTATAAAAAGTAAACTAAAAATTCATAAACATGAATGCATGGCTAAAATCGTGACATGTAATTATGAATCATAACATATGGATTGAGAACCGTGAAAACTATAAACATGACTATAATTGTAAAACATAAACTACAATCATGATCGAGACCCGTAGAACATGAACTGGAAGTAAGGGTGTTCATAGGGTTGGGTCAACCCGCGACCGACCCGACATGACCCGACCCGACCCGCGCGGGTTCATAAAAAAATTTACAAAATTTCGACCCCACCCGAAATTTTCGGGTTGGGCAACGGGTTTGATACAAAAACCCGACTCGGCCCGACCCTATACAAATTTTATTATTTTCTAAAATATTTATTATTTTTCTAACATTATTATTATTATTTTTAAAGTTAAAATTTTTACAACCACCAAAATCATCCATTTGATTATTGATCAAGAAAATACCTTTGGATTGGCAGGGTTTTCAAATTGCTTCGGAATATAAGCATCAGTGGTTTTAGCCAAAATCTCCTTTGCCTTCTAAACAGCTCCCCTTCATCCCCTTAGCACTTAGCAGGATCAGTGAGAACCAACTCAGCTCCAAAAGCTCGAAGAATGATTCTTCTTTCAAGACTCATTGAAGCTGGCATTGTAATGATAATAAGCCTATACTGCTTGGCTGCTGCCATGAATGCCAACCCAATCCCAGTATTTCCACTTGTAGGTTCAATAAGGACACTCTTCATCATCCAAAAAACAGTCAGCACCATATAAAATTTCAACAGGAAAATAAATTCAACAAATAACAAACTCCCAACGTACTTTCATGCTAATACAAATCAAACTTGACCATCAACATAAAGAGGAAACCAAATATAATAATTATTATTATTTTTAAAGTTTTTACTATTATTTCATTTGTTTATTACTTTTTTTATATGAAAACTTTATATATATATGATACTTTTTGGGACATAAAATAATTATTATCTATATTTCAAAATAATTAATTCATCAAAAAAAATTATTTTTTTTAAATGACCCGACGACCCGACCCGACCCAATCAAGTTTCACTTCCGTGTGACCCGACCCGCGACCCGATTTCCCCTTGACCCGACCCGATCGGGCCTAACAAAATTTCAAAAAACCCGACCCGACCCGACCCGTGAACACCCCTCATTGGAAGCATGATTGAAACTGTAGTGTAAACTGAAAAATGAAAACTGAATCAACACTTTGAAATTATCCAACTCCAATCTCATACAACTCAAACTATACCATAATTCTAAACATACGCTAACACTCATCATCAACAAAACACACAATATCATCCCCTCATACACTATACATACTCGACCAAGGGCAAAAGCTACCACTTTTAAAGTTTTAATTTCAAATCAATACTAACTCAAGCCTAAACATTATTCTAAGCATGATACATCATCCGTCATCACTCAGTTACAAAAGGAACTCCTCCATCAACAATAGGATTCGGCCAAGAACATAAAAATATACACTTGAAGTTTCTCATCTCAATTCAACATAACACATATTACAACACCTCAAAATACATGAACCATCATCACCCATTATAAAAAATAAAAAAACCCTAGCTACAATATGTCATTTTCGGCCATACCCCTTTTATAAGGAAAAATTGGGCAAACTTAAAAAACAATGCTTAATCTATGTGAATATGGTCATGAAATGCATGAAAATGCATGTTATTAACTAATTCATGGCTAAATAGACAAATTTAAATCCTAGGATTTGCCATGTGCGATTTGGGGGAATATAAAATTGGAAACTTTAACTCAAAATAAGAGAAGAATTGAGTGAAGGGAGCTTACATGCTTAAAAATAAACTTGAAATCATCATTCTTCATCTCTAAAAATGGTGTATTAGATAGAAAAATTTGAGAGAGAGTTCTTGAGCTTGAGTTCATTTTTCAAGTGAGGGATGAGTGAATAGTGCCATTTTTATATACAAATGGGCAGAGTTTTTTTTTAATGAAAGGAGTGGCTAGCATTAAGTCACATCACCAATTATTTCCAAAAATCACAGGTTACTATTCACCTGAAAAAGAACTACATTTTTAACTAGTTTCTGGTCTAAATTTGAGAAAATGGTAAACATGGTTCGACCTAAGATTTTCAACGTATAAAGATAACAAAAATTAGACATCTTATGAAAACGTTATGGCTGAAATATGAAATGGTTGCTTGTTGACTCTGTTAAGCTAACCTCTGGGCGAGATTTCAAAGGTATGAAACCTATTTATACATTATTATATGAATACTAACATGTTACACACAATGTTCTACTATACTGGACATATTATGTATGATCAAGGTGTTACATTCACCCTATTAAAATGGGATCCGTCGCCGAATGCTGACTTGTGTGCAAACTGTGCAGCTAAGCTACCATGCATTATCTGTTATATGCAATGATGTCATGACTATCACACTAGTGATATCCATTATCACATAAAATGCATATGATACTATATAACTAAGTAAGAGGTCTTACGTAGAGTCGACGGAGCCACATCAGTCATTACACCTAAACCTCTGCTATGATACCAACTTGTCACACCTCAGTAAATCTGGGCATGTGATGGGCAAAAGATGGCCTAGCCATCTCCTGAACCCCTGACATGCACCTACCGATTGTACTGGAAAACTGACTAACAATATGCAAACACGACTTCATACATTACATGAACCTTAAACTTGTTTACATAAAATGTGACTACAAACTACATACACATTTAATTTATATATTAACTGACAATTCAAAAATATACAATACATAAACACATATATTATACAAGGCCTTATGGCCTGATTTGATCGAAACCAACAACTGGGCCCTGTTAGACAGTTATGACCCATATCGTCACTATTTGTAAAAGACATTGTGTTTTTGTACAAATTAATTATGTAGTAATGAAATAGCCTTTTATCATTTCGTAATTAGATTACTTAAATGTGTGAATGATGAAAGTCCTTATGATTAGTTCCGGATTGAGATGATATGAGACAATATCAATCCACGACGGTTTAATCATTAAATATCTATAGTCGTAGTATTATCGAGACTGGACATCGATAATGCGGAATAGACTAGTATCGCACTTGTGCGTGTTATGGAAGCGTAACAACATAGTTCTCATATATTTAAGTATTGGATACTTATGCAAGTGTGATAGGAGGTTGTGTTTTACCGATGGTACAGAAAACAGCTTCGCTCTGGATAGACCCCACGGAATCCCATTGGTAGTATGACTATGTGTCTATGGGAGTCTGTATCAGGGTAGGTGTATTTGGTCTTAACCTGAGACTTGCATCGCTAGTACTTGCGACAATCAATACGCTTTGGTTTTGGTCGTCCAGGACTTTAACAGGTTCTGTGTACGCCTCTTCTGGGTTTATTGAGAATCGTAGTGTATTGGATGTGATGTCAAGACGGAAGTATCACTTCAGTCATATGGAGATGATGGTCACGCATGGATACATAACTGGTTCTCTAAAAGGTTGCAACCGTCGGGATAATATGACTAGGTCATGATTATCCGATAATAAAGAGACTAGTTGCTAGTGATCCGATATATGCTTCGTACGGGGCAGACACTATTCCAGCCCCAGGCCTTGCATGTGACATCTGATACTAGATCGCTATACACAATACTACGTATACTACGCCTGACAAAGATCGTATATTCCATTAAGAATATTTCTGGAGAATTGGGTAGGCATGGCGCTTTGCTAGAAGCCAACCTTGTCTTGTAAATCGGTAAAAATGTAGTACGAGTACGTACGTGTTCGGATAGTCCGACGACCGGATTTACTGCCAACATATCCAGGGATCTCTTGGGTCGCTTCCCGAAGATTCATCGATGACTTATGATACGAGCATGATTAATCTGGGATTAATTGCGGAGAGATTTTATCTGGGATAAAATACTATTTGAAGAGAGAGTAGGATTAATTTGGAATTAATCGATAAAATAATATATTCGATATATTAAACGAAATTCGATTTCCACGCGGAATTAAAATTAGATTTTAATTCGGGCAACGAGTTAATTTAGAATTAATTCGTTAGCGACGTGAATAGTAATTTGCTAGGCATAATTATTTAATTAAATTCGATTTAATTACGTCGCGACGAAAGTTCGTTAATTTGGAATTAGCGAACTTGAGCCCGAGAGTGTTTGCGGGCGGGCCCACTCGCATTTTGAATCGAGTGGGCCCACAAGTGACATCGTGAGTCACATCACTTGTCACTTTAGTGATAAATGTCTAAGTCACCTTTTTGGTGAGTGACATGCCGTCACTATTCATGAAAGAAGTGGTTGTAGGCATTTAATGAGCTTTTGGAGCCAAAATTTTGGTTTGACTTTTGAAGTATATACCAAATATTTGGTAATGGTTTTTATGTAATGGTTTTTTTTTAGAAAACAATAACACAAAATCAAAGCAAAACTCTCTCTCCCAAAATAGCCAAAAAACCGTGAGCTCCATAGAGGAAAAGAAGCTTGATTTTTCTTTCATCTTTTGCTAGCACAAACAAGGGATCAATACAAGGTGATAGGGAAATCGAACTAAGAGCTTGGAATCCTTTAAAGCTTGGAGCTTGTTCAACATCATCAACAAAATGAGCTTGGCCGAAACTACTCAAAGTGAGAAAAAGTTTTTGTTGATCTTCACATCCAAAGTCGTTCAATGTAAGTGTGTTTCCGTCACTCTTCTTTGTGTATTCATTCTATTTCTATGCTTAATATGATCTTGGGATTAACCTAGAAACCCAACAATGGTATCAATGAGCCATTTTGAGCATGAATGAACTTAGGGTAAAATTTGGGTAAATCAATTTGAGCATGATTTGATGAAATTATTTAATTGAGCATGCTTGAATGATGATGACTTGGAGTTGTATATGATTAATTTCATGAAAAATTGATTGGATCAAATTTTTGCCCATTCCTTGGCTTGGCCGAATCTTGGATGTGCCCTAAACTCATGGTATTTTTTGTTCATTTGATCATTGGATGACTTGAAACAATTGGGAAATGTTGATTTGTAATTCGATTGGATTGAAAACGAAATCAGACATATAAACCCCACTAATGACGTGAGTGTTTAGCATGTAATAAGATGATTTTTGGATCAATTATGTTGGACATGAGTTGATGATGAAAAGCATGATTAATGGATTAGATTAGTATTTTGGAAATTTAATTTAAAAGATTAATCATGGCTAAACACTTGGTTTATTAATTATGAATTTTGGAAAATGGAATTTACTAAATTGGGCTTGATTTTGAATTGGGCTTGTATTGTTGTATTTGGGCCTTATGGACTTGGTTGGGCCAAGTAGGTTTGGGCTAAATGGATTGGATCCATATTGGGCCTAAATCATTCCATTAAGTCCAAATATAACAAATGGGCTTTAAATGTTTAATTGGGCCTAATGGGCCAAAATTGGTTTCTTGGAAAATAAGGGTGATTCCTTACTTGGGCCTTGGTATTTGGGTTTGACCCACATTGACCAAAGCCCATGCCTTATGAAATCAATTGAAAGCCTATTAGACTTTTAATTAAACAACATTGGATGTTAATTGGGCTTTGAGACCCATTAAGATTAGATTTAGAATCTAAGTCGTTAAAGCGCATTAAAAAGTGTAGATATTTAATTTGGAATTAAATAAATGAATTAGTATTGAATACAAATTAAATTAGATTTAAAGAGTAGTTCGATATAATTCAAGAATTCGTACTTTGAGTACTTATTCTCAAACGAGTTGGACTCGCGCAAAATCAAATCATTGTTTGAACATTGGATGATCACTAATATTCAAAGATTAATTAATTTGATTAGATTGATTGAATAACATGCTTGAATGAATACATGGATGTGATGAATGAATAACGTATATCGGATGGATATTAGAAGGGAAATGGCAATTTTAGAAATTGTTGTAAATTTAGAATTTATAAATTGGACCTGCGTGTCCAGCCTTCTCTCTTTATTGATTCTTTGTATTCTTTTCTCACCTAATTCCCTTCAATGTTAATGAGGTTTCTATTATTGTATTATGTAATTGGGTAGAAGTAGAATAGTGCTAGCCGGGGAGAGGAAATGGAGTGATTTGTTCTAGGAACAAATTGTTAAATATCCATCCGCATATCGTTATTAATTTACTTTCCGCGCCTTATTATGCTTTTAGAATGCATGCTTAAGGGTGTATGATGAGACCTAACAAAGATAATAAATTGGTTGCCAATTTACGCGAAAAACCCTCAAAATATATTAAGCGTTTTCCTTCCATTGAGTGATTCTTACTCAAGATCCAAAATTGGCACTGGTTTGTTGGCCAAAGTCAAGACCTTTGTCAATTGCGGATGTGTTTGAATCATGAAAGCTTTGTTCCATATCGGTGTCTTGTCCAAGTTGTGATTTTTTTGCCAAAGTCAAGATCACTTCTTGTCCATCGACATTGATTACGAAGCTTTCCAACGTCAATGAGTCCCGCTTAACTGGAATCATTAAGCTTGTTGTGCCAAAGCCAAGGCTTAGTTAATTCAGAGGAAAAGGTTAGGGAAATATATTGAATATATTGCATATATAGTGTATATATGTTTCGGACTTGGAGGTCCACCTACCGGATCTAGGAATTGGATGAGATCTAATTGATCTTCGAGATCTACCTAGTTAAATTTCATACAGCTTGTTGGCCAAAGTTAAGGTTGTGCGTTATTTAACGGGATCCTAGCCCACTAGGAAACTGGGTTTCCCGAGTACTCCACAGAGGGTTAGAGGCTCGCCGAAAAATAGAGTGGGAGGCTAGTATTGAATTTGCAATTTCGTTCAAATACTTAGCTTTACGCGCTTTCAAATATTTCGTCAAAATTATTTTATTAGTTGGACTAATATAATGTTAATTTTCTTGTAACAGTTGGACTGTACCCTACATTGTTAATTGGATAATTAGATATCGCAATTAAAATGACTGGAAAGAACAGTGTCTGAGACATCATCATGGGCGATAATGTCTTCAACGACACTAACTTTTCCGATTGGGACATGAATATAAGGATATTCCTCGGATCCGAGAGGCTGCTATATACTATAGAGAGACCTCTTGGGCCTAAGCCCAGATCTGATCAGTTGCTCGAGCTAGATCTTTGGAAGAACATAGTGATGACAACGCAACTGCTCAATCTATCATGCTTGCTGCTATGACTCAACAATTCCGTCGACGGAACAAGAGATTGGATCCCTATACAATGTTGGCGAAGTTGAATGATCTACACCGATCTAATCTTAGATCGCAAAGATATGAGTTACAGAAGAAGCTCTTCCGCGCTCAGATGTCGGAGGGTACATCTGTTGAACTTCATGTGACACAGATGATTGCCGATATCGAGCAGCTTGGACAAATGGGGATTGTCTTTGAGATAAGACCTCTATAGATTTGATCTTGCAGTCTCTCCCCGACACTTGGAGTGGGTTCATCATGACTACAATATGATGAACCAAGAGCAGACTCTTGGAGAGCTGATGCCCACGCTGCGTGAGGCAGAAAAGGAACTTCTTAAGGGCAAGAAGCGTGAGACGCACTTCGCTTCTACATCTCGGACTCCGAGGGCTGGGCCCAAGGCGACTGGAGGTATCAAGAAGAAGAAGAAAAAGAAAGGCAAAGGCAAAGCGTCAAAGGCTTCTGGGAAGCCTAAGGACAAATCTCAGGATGTATGCCTCCAGTGCGGGAAGCGAGGTCACTGGAAGCGTGACTGCCGCGAGTACAATGCCCTCCAGAAGGAGATAAAGGCCGGCAAGCCACCGGCCTCAGGTATGCTTGTTATAGAAATAAACTTGACTACTTCTAGTTTTAAAAATTGGATTTTTGATTCTGGTTGTGGTACTCACATTTGTACTGATGTGTATGATCTGCGGATTAGCAGGAAACTGGCGTTAGGAGAGATTGACCTCCGTGTTGGAAATAGGACTCCAGTCGCTGTTTTGGCCGTTGGCACTTTTGTTTTGGAACTGCCCTCGGGGCATGTACTTGAACTAATAGACTGTTATTATGTACCTAGTTTGACTAGGAATATTATTTCTGTATCTATGTTAACCCAATGTGGGTATACTTTTGTATTTCGAAACACTGGGTGTTTTATGTATAAAAATGATATAGAAATTTGCACTGCTGTTGTAAATAATGGTCTTTATATTTTGAATATAAACCAATCTCAAAATGTAACAAACAAAAGGCTTAAAGTAAGTCATAAAGATGAAAATTATATGTGGCATTGTTGTATGGGACACATAAACAAGACTCGCATATCCACACTTTCAAAGAGTGGGTACTTGTACGGATTTGATCCAAATTCATATGACGTTGTGAATCTTGCTTATTAGGCAAAATGCCTAAATTACCTTTTAGCGGTAAATGTGTACGCGCCACCGAACTGTTAGCCCTAGTTCATAGTGACGTTTGTGGGCCCATGTCTAGCCAGGCTAGAGGTGGATATGAATACTTCGTAACCTTTACGGATGATGCATCGCGTTATGGTTATGTGTATTTTATTAGAGACAAGTCGAAAACTTTTGAGAAATTCAAAGAGTTTTGACACGAAGTTGAAATATAGACCGGTAAAAGTATTAAGACATTACGGTCAGACCGTGGTGGCCAATACTTGAGCAATGAGTTTCTTGACTACTTGAAAGAATATGGTATTCTTTCACAGTGGACTCCTCCTGGAACACCGCAATTAAACGGTGTGTCCGAACGGAGAAACCGAACCTTGTTAGACATGGTAAGGTCTATGATGAGTCGCACTGAACTACCTATTTCCTTCTGGGGATATGCATTAAACAGTGCAATACTTATTTTGAATAAGGTTCCGTTAAAGTCTGTTCAACAGACACCATATGAGATATGGACAGGAAAGAAACCGGGTTTCTCATTCCTGAAGATTTGGGGTTGCTGGGCATACATCAAACGTTTGGAAGGTACCAAACTTGAACCCAAATCGGATAAATGCCTTTTTGTAGGATATCCTAGGGAAACAAAGGATATTACTTCTATCACCCACGAGAGAACAAATTTTTTGTTGCTCTACATGCGGTTTTCCTTGAGAAGGAATTCCTAAATGCAGTGATAAGTGGGAGGAAAGTAGAACTCGATGAAAATCGGAGTGAGTGATACGTTCCTGGCATATAATCCTCAACGGAACATGAACAGTTCATCAGGGATGAAGCTGTACCATAATCTTCGATTACACAAGGACAGCGTAGGTCGGAGAGAGTCAGAAAACAACCTGAGAGGTATGGGTTTCTGATCTCACCTAATGTAGATATCAATCTCATTGAGGAAGACGAGCCGGCTACTTATGAGGAAGCGATACAAGGTATCGACTCCGATTTATGGCAAGATGCCATGAAGTTCGAAATGGATTCCATGTATACCAACCAAGTTTGGACACTAGTTGATGCACCAGAAGGAGTAAAGCCTATTGGATGCAAATGGGTCTTCAAGAAGAAGACCGACATGGATGGAAACATACAAACGTACAAAGCTAGGCTTGTAGCGAAGGGGTATCGTCAACGACATGGTGTCGATTACGACGAAAATTTCTCACCCGTTGCCATGATTAAATCCATTCGGATAATGCTTGCTATTACTGCATATTTCAATTACGAGATATGGCAGATGGACGTCAAAACCGCTTCCTTAACAGAAACCTATTGGAGGATGTTTATATGCAACAGCCTGACGGTTTTGTCGTGCCTAAACATGCAAATAAGGTTTGCAAGTTAAATCGGTCCATTTATGGACTGAAGCAAGCGTTAAAGAATATGATTTCATTCAAAACGAAGATGATCCTTGTGTATACAAGAAGGTTAGTGGAAGCGCACTGACTTTCATTGCCATTTATGTTGACGATGTATTGCTTATGGGCAATGACATTCCCATGTTAACATCGGTGAAATCTTGGCTTTCATTAAAATTCTCCATGAAAGATCTGGGAGAAGCAACATTTATTCTGGGAATAAAGATCTACCGAGATAGATCTAGAAGGCTGCTTGGACTCTCCCAGAGCACGTACATTGACAAAGTGTTGAAGAGATTCAACATGGATCAGTCCAAGAGGGGACTGTTGCCAGTGTCACATGGTGTCACTCTATATAAGGACATGTGTCCTAAAACTTAAGACGAGAGAGACAACATGAGTCGGATACCGTTCGCCTCGATAGTCGGATCGATCATGTATGCCATGATATGTACAAGACCTGATGTCTCCTATGCTTTGAGCATGTGTAGTCGCTATCAGGCCGATCCAGGTGAAGGTCACTGGATTACGGTTAAGAATATCCTTAAGTATCTTAGACGAACTAATGATGCTTTCTTAATCTATGGAGATGGAGAACTTGAGGTAACTGGGTATACCGATGCAAGTTTCCAAACCGACAAAGACGACTTCAAGTCGCAATCCGGGTACGTATTTTGTTTGAACAACAGAGCAGTAAGCTGGAAATCTTCCAAGCAAGAGACTGTTGCCGATTCAACAACTGAAGCGGAGTATATTGCTGCAGCTGAAGCAGCAAAAGAGGCAGTTTGGATCCGTAAATTCCTAATTGGATTAGGAGTAGTTCCGTTAGCAGCTGAGCCCGTTCCATTGTATTGTGACAATAACGGGGCTATAGCGCAGGCTAAGGAACCGCGGTCTCATCAACAATCCAAGCATGTTCTTCGTCGTTTCCATCTGATTCGTGAGATCATACATCGTGGCGATGTGAAGATCGAGAAGGTCGCATCGATGACAACATTGCAGATCCGCTGACGAAAGTTATACCTCAGCAAAAGTTTGAGCGACATGTACATAGTTCAGGTATAAGATGCTTGAGTGACTGGCTATAGGCCAAGTGGGAGATTGTTAGACAGTTATGACCCATAACGTCACTATTTGTAAAAGACATTGTGTTTTTGTACAAATTAATTATGTAGCAATGGAAATTGCCTTTTATCATTTCATAATTAGATTACTTAAATGTGTGAATGATGAAAGTCCTTATGATTAGTTCCGGATTGAGATGATATGAGACAATATCAATCCACGACGGTTTAATCATTAAATATCCCTAGTCGTAGTATTATCGAGACTGGACATCGATAATGCGGAATAGACTAGTATCACACTTGTGCGTGTTATGGAATCGTAACATCATAGTTCTAATATATTTAAGTATTGGATACTTATGCAAGTGTGGTAGGAGGTTGTGTTTTACCGATGGTACGGAAAACAGCTTCGCTCTGGATAGACCCCACAGAATCCCATTGGTAGTATGACTATGTGTCTATGGGAGTACGTATCGGGGTAGGTGTATTTGGTCTTAACCTGAGACTTGCATCGCTAGTACTTGCGACAATCAATACGCTTTGGTTTTGGTCGTCCAGGACTTTTAACAGGTTATGTGTACGCCTCTTCTGGGTTTATTAAGAATCGTAGTGTATTGGATGTGATGTCAAGACGGAAGTATCACTTCAGTCATATGGAGATGATGGTCACGCATGGATACAGAACTGGTTCTCTAAAAGGTTGCAACCGTCGAGATAATATGACTAGGTCATGATTATCCGATAATAAAGAGACTAGTTGCTAGTGATCCGATATATGCTTCGTACGGGGCAGACACTATTCCAGCCCCAGGCCTTGCATGTGACATCCGATACTAGATCGCTATACACAATACTACATATACTACGCCTGAAAAAGATCGTATTTTCCATTAAGAATATTTCTGGAGAATTGGGTAGGCATGACGCTTTGCTAGAAGCCAACTTGTCTTGTAAATCGGTAAAAACGTAGTACGAGGTACGTACGTGTTCGGATAGTCCGACGACCAGATTTACTGCCAACATATCCAGGATCTCTTGTGTCGCTTCCCGAAGATTCATCAATGACTTATGATTCGAGCATGATTAATCTGGGATTAATTACGGAGAGATTTTAACTGGGAAAAAAATACTATTTGAAGAGAGAGAAAGATTAATTTGATATTAATCGACAAAATAATATATTCGATATATTAAACGAAATTAGATTTCGACGCGGAATTAAAATTAGATTTTAATTCGGGCAAACGAGTTAATTTAGAATTAATTCGTTAGCGACGTGAATAGTAATTTTACTAGGCATAATTATTTAATTAAATTCGATTTAATTACGTCGCGACGAAAGTTCGTTAATTCGGAATTAGCGAACTTGAGCCCGAGAGTGTTTGCGGGCCCACTCGCATTTTGAATCGAGTGGGGCCCACAAGTCACATCGTGAGTCACATCACTTGTCACTTTAGTGATAGATGTCTAAGTCACCTTTTTGGTGAGTGACATGCAGTCACTATTCATGAAAGAAGTGGTTGTAGGCATTTAATGAGCTTTTGGAGCCAAAATTTTGGTTTGACTTTTGAAGTATATACCAAATATTTGGTAATGGTTTTTATGTAATTGTTTTTTTTAGAAAACAACAACACAAAATCAAAGCAAAACTCTCTCTCCCAAAATAGCCAAAAAACCGTGAGCTCCATAGAGGAAAGGAAGCTTGATTTTTCTTTCATATTTTGCTAGCACAAACAAGGGATCAATACAAGATGATAGGGAAACCGAACTAAGAGCTTGGAATCCTTTAAAGCTTGGAGCTTGTTCAACATCATCAACAAAAGGGGCTTGGCCGAAACTACTCAAAGTGAGAAAAAGTTTTTGTTGATCTTCACATCCAAAGCTGTTCAATGTAAGTGTGTTTCCGTCACTCTTATTTGTGTATTCATTCTATTTTTATGCTTAATATGATCTTGGGATTAACCTAGAAACCCAACAGGCCCGACTTTGATGATCGATGTGTAATGACTGCCATTAGATCCCGTCTCCTCCAAATCTTTCCTCGACATGTATGTGTTAGGGTTGGTGCTCCGAGTGCCAATCCGGATTGTATTTATGTCCGATTTATTAATATGAGCGGTTCTATTTTCCATAATATTACTAATTTTACTGGTAGCACCCTTGTCTTTTAGACACTTATTCGATCTAATCTCGATTAGATTGAAACTGAATCTGGTTCAGTGATACGTGTATATTAGACAAATACCCTATGATTTACAGTATAGTGCGCAGTTACAACGTAGTTTGTAATTGACATTGGGAAATGCACTATTAGTTTTATATCCTTAAATAAAGTTCTGGTCAAGATTTACTAACACGGGTCGGTTAGTAAAATCTGCTGAGACTAGTACATGTCGTATATCGTGACTTGGTCCGATGGTTTATCCCAGTGAACCATGAGTCTCGGGAGACTCGTATAGACATGTAGGTGTTTATTTGATAAGACACTGAACGACTCACTGAACGACTCACTGAAGGTTTCCTAATAGATGGTACACCAACATCAATAGAAACCTTCTCGAGTTGAGCGAGCATAGTGGTCCTTCGACTTGAGATACCACTGTAGATATATGAGCTATCCTCCATAATTTGATGGCAGTCACGTCAACGATCTATTCATGATCAGACCTCCGCCTGTTCGTTGGGTGTGGACTGATGCTCATGATATCCTGTGCGTATCAAGATAGGATCCGTCATTCCTGTGTACAGGGCATAGGCATCCAGCACGTGTTTATGATCTAGTAAATCCATAACCGTGGTATAACGTCGGAAACTAGTTCCGAGTGTTATTTCGTGATCGTAAATTGAAAGTCGACTGTATTATACCGAACGAATTTGACGTTCTGATCTATATCCCAGGTATAATATGGATGGCCTGTGACGAAGGGATTATATGTATGCTATGACCTCGGCTTGCATAGTTTAGCGAGATTATCTGTGGTCGTCATAATCTATGAGTGGGTGGATTATGGACATGAAATTGGATTTCGTGACGGATAATCCTAAACTTAGAGAGTCCCACAATATGAATCGTTAAGCACTTGGGCAACTTGATATGAATAATACGGATTATTCATAATACTTCACCGGATTAAATGAGTTAATTCGGATCGTTTAATCGTTAAACGATAACACATGCTTTAGGGGATTTTGTCCGCTAATAATTATTGTGTATTTGTATTTGATACATAATACGATTAGATACACATTAATTATTTGTCAAATGGGATTTTGACACATGCCATAAATATATATATGTATTTGTTATTTATTGTAAATAAAATACATATATAATAATATTACATTAATGAATTATTTTAATATTTTAATTGTTAAATGTTTTAATAATTAATTAATAAAATGTTTCATAAATGTTATGATACATGTTTAATTATTATTGGATTTTGTGGCATGTTTTGAATGAACTTTATATGTGTCAAAATGTTATTTGATAATATAAAGTTGGATGACTTTAATTTGATTAAATAAGAAAATTGACAAAATTGCCCCCTTTTTCACAATGCTTAGTCGGTCACTTTCTCTTCAAAAAGGGGAACTTTTTCTTCTTCATTTTGGTAAGCTTAATGACCGACCAAACCAGAAAAACAGTCCCAAACAACATGGTTTAATGAAATCATGAAGAAAAGTGAAGAAAGACAAGAAAAACATAAGGATTTTTGGAGATTAAAGGTAATCTATGTTATCCATGAGCTTAGAAAATTGTTTTACTTGTTCTTGTGCTCTTAGAACATGTCTAGGGTTTCTTTACTTGCTGAATTTTGGGGTTTTGTTGTTTGGTGGATGAATTGGAGGTGATTGAAGCATGTATGAAGTGATTTGGACACTATTATTGTAATATTTGTTCAACTTATTCATTTGATGAGTTGTTGCTATTATAGAGTTATTGAACCACTCTAATATAATCTAGAATTGTTCTAGAGTGCCTCATGTGTGGTGACTTTAGTCGGTGTTATGGATTAATTTATTTGATCTTGAAAATTGGATTTTAAAGCATGAAAAATAAGAATTTTTGGTCTGCAGATTAGATCTGCCCAAACTGGAAATTCTAGGGTGTTTTTGATGTCCTACGAATGTAATGGATGTGTTTTGGGATTGGCACAATTGCCGGAAAGTGTTTCCGACTTGAAATAAGCGAAAACGGCCAAAAACGGTATTACCGGGTGGATTTTGAGCCAATCGGGTGACGGCTGTCCAAACAGTGAGTCCGTCACTGTTCGGGCAGCTCATGAACTGCCCCGACCCTATTGGAGCTGACCTGGGCAGTTTCCATAAGCATCAGGTAATTAGTTCGGTCAAAAATGCGTTTTAGGTAATTTTGCGGAAAAACAGTTTTCGTAAAAGTTTCGCGAGTTTTCAACTAGTTTATGTCAATATTTGATATTGAATAAATAGGTTTATGTGAAATATAAAAAAAATTATTCATATTAGATATTGAATAATTTATTCGGTATTTTGAAAAAGTTTTAAAATACGATTTCGCCCGAACCACGCATTCCGCTGCGCCCCATCGCCCAAAACCTCAACAGTATGAACCTGTGACCTTAAAAATATATTGAAGGTGGGGGTGGGTCAGGTCTTTCTGAAAGACCTGGTGAGTGAATATCAGAGGGCCAAGGAAGAGCTGAAATGCAAAATATAAACAAACTATTTCCAATTAACATGAAAGAAAAACTTGAAAGCTGAATAACATGTGAGAACAAAAAAAGCTGGAAACAATGACATAGCTAAAAGACTGAGAACATGACCTGAGAATGGAAGCTAACGAAACCTGCATGCTATCAAATAAGACTTGACTAAAGAACTATGAACGGGCTGACTGAACTGAACTTGAACCTAAAACTGATAAATGGACAACTATCTTGAATTATGACATGAAATTGACATGAGCTGTGAGTCCTGACTTAAATATGTATGAGTCTGACCTG
>SKCR01034914.1:0-17580 GCA_019454045.1 Zanthoxylum bungeanum
TGTTTTATGGTATCTAGCATGAATAATTAATTAGCATGTTATCTAATTTAAGTTCTGTAAATTAGTAACTTAGAAAAGCATGTAACTTACTTTTCCTGGCATGAGAACTATGACTTAGTATATGATGTGATTTCGGGTGAATGAAATATGTGTTCTTTCGGTGATATATTGGATGGAAACCCGGACATAAATTCCATAGCCGAATCCGAATGGACGGTATTATGGTTTGCACTCGGGATACAATGCCCCGTACCACTTGAAGGATTCACCTATTTCATTTCATCCAAACTTGTATTTGAGCATGATTAGGCTATTAGAATGTTGTTTTATTTTTAGCATGACTTAGTTATTTACCTTTCGTATTAGGAATTTAAGTTATGTTTGTTTAGATCATTAGTTATTTAACATGTTTGATGTGTGATATCATGTGTTTGCTGTCATGAAAGTTTACTTTTGAAGCATGCAGACCTAGATTTAGGCTTATAAGAATTTAGACTACTTTGACCAATATGTATGTTGAGTATAAACTTGGTTAATATTGAACAAATCCATTCAACAAATGACATAAGTAAGGGACCATTCCGAACCCAACGGTTTGAGGTCTTCCCTTACGAGGGGTGAGTGCGGCCTTAAATCATTTCCCTGGTCACACGGGGTGGCGACTCCATTATTCTCTGGTTTAGTTTAGTCCCCCGCGGGCTACTCCGTACTTCCAACGGGCCACGAGCCCGGAACAGCATGCGTCGCCCATTTCTGTGTCCTACAGTCTGGCGACTTCACTGGGGATAGAGAATTGGCCCCGAAATAATGTCTTGTAATGTTTGTGATTTGTGCTTTAATTAACCATGAATACTGTGGGTTTAGGGAGTTTTAATCAAAGGCATTATTAAGGCTAGGTGATGGTTTGATGTCTTCCTTCACTCACTACCTTTCTATAAGGAAACAATGTGAAGGCACCTAGATAGTCATCTACTTGTAGCCTACTGTGATGGACTATTTGGGAGACTCGTTTTTATTCCTGACACCAAGCGATAAGAGCCTAAGGGGCTTGGGTACTTAAGAGAGCCTCGCTCCACCCTCCATCTGGGGAATCTACAATGGGAAATCTATTTGACAGTCAGTCACACACCATAACTTGTTGACACGTACCGTAAGGTAAAAAAGGTGCGTTCACTTGGTCGCTTGAACCCTTGAATGGGGAGTCCTAGTTGTGAACAATTTTTCGTCAGCGAGAGCCTTTGTTTACACTCCTGAAACCTACATGTGAACCTTAGTTGTATGACACTTAGAAAATATTTTTATGCTGTGTTTACGACCATCGTTATTTGGATTCAGTTGGATCTTTTGTCAAGAGATGTGAACTTGTTGGGCCATTTAAACATGGGACAAGTTCATGTCCTTTGAAAATTAGGCCAAAAGCTTCTAAAATGCCAATGGGCCATTTTGTATTTAGGCCTCTTATTCTTGGAGTTATTTAGTTATATTATCGCAATGTGTAAACTTGTTGGGCCTTTTCAACTGGGACAAGTTTGCACTGCGCAATAGTGTGACTAAATACTTTGAAATGATAACGGGTCGATTAATGTAAATTCTTTTACGAGCTTATTCATTCCCTACATTGCACACATATCATGCATACATGCATCATACTAACCCTTATGTTTCAAAAGCCATCATAGATTCCCATTGGGTTAGGGAAGAAGGCAGACTCATCGAAAGACCAGTAATAAACATGAGTGAATCTGTCAACGAAAGGTCCCGAATGGATCAGATGGAAGCCAATATTGCCAAGATGACTGAACAGCTCCAGACTCTCACTGCTGCCTTATCTAATGTGGCTGTACCCCGTGCTGGGGGTAGTTTTGAAAATGAGAGGCGTGAAGAGCCTCAGAACATGGTTAATGATGACATTCCAATGTTGATGATGATATGGTAGAATATGCCGCTGGAAAAATAGATGGGTCTCAAGCAGAATTGTAAAAACTTAGGGATCATGTGGAAATAGTTACCCGCAAGATGAAGGGTAAAGATGAAGATCTGTTGGACTACGAGTCAATGACTTTTGAAGAATAATTGTCGGCTAACTTTAAAATGCCGGATATTGCTAAATTCAATGGAAATGGGAATCCGATGGTCCATCTCCGTCAATATATTTCAATTATGAGTTCAGTAGGCCTATCACAGCGTCAGGCCAAAAGATGTTTGGGATGTCACTCGAGGGGGCTCCCGTGGTATGGTACCACAGTTTGGAGAAGAAGGTGAAAGAAGACTGGAGGGAGTTGGCTGATGCCTTCTTGAAGCAGTATGTCACAGACTTAGAGATTGATCTGTCGCTCCATGATCTGGAAAACATTAAGCAGAAATAGGAGGAAAACTTCAAAGAGTATGTGGACCGATGGAGAAGACAATTGTTGAAGATGCAGACTCGGCCCTCGGAGAAGGACCAGATTAAGATGATTATCAAGGGAACCAAGCCCTCAATTTATAGTAAGCTGAGGAGAATGGCCTCGATGATTACAGAATTTCGACAGTTGAGGGAGACTGTCATGGACATTGAAGAGGAAGAAGCCGAGAACAAGAAGTTCTATGGCCAGAATAGGAGGACTATTGGAGGGCCTTCTGAGACCAAGCCCGCTACTGCTGAGGTCACTGCCATTAAAAACAGACAGTTCTCTAACCTTGGTAAGCCTCTTTCAAATATGTTCGAAAAGCTGAAGGCGAAAGGGCTTCTTGAACCCTTAGAGCCTAAACCAATTCCAAACCATGTGCCACCTAACCTGGACCTAAGCCTGTATTGTCATTTCCATCGGAGAAGAGGTCACGAAACTGACAGCTGCACTCGCCTTAGGAATGAGATCCCAAACCTGATTGACTCCCATAAAATACCTGACCCAGAGAAAGAACATCCTAACACATACCATAACCCTCTGCTGATGAGTGGTAAATCTATCACTATTTCCCACCCATTTAACCTTATATTTTGTATAGTTCTTGAGTAGTATTATGAATATTTTGATGTGTTTTGTGTTATTTTGTAGATAAATAAAGTTTCAGGACATTCTGGAGGTGATTTGGGCCAAAACAGTGAAAATTGGAAGAAAAAGGCATTTGGTAATTTATCGCGTCGCGACGCCAAGACCTTCAGCGTCGCGACTTCTAAAATGCGCCGAACTTGCTAACGTGCGCCTGGTCCACAAATCAGAATCTGAGAAAAGTTTGACTTTGCTAACGTGCCCCGTGCCACGTGTCACCATCAGAGCCGATCTGCTAAAATCCGTTGTGCCACGTGTCAGCATCCTACGGTGCCGACAGTCATCATCGCCACGTGTGCCACGTGTTACTCCACGTCATCAGCCACATCACCAGGTTGACCAAGTCAAACTGCCACCTCACCGCCACATCATCATTACCCAATCAGAAAGTGCCACGTGTCGTAATCCTACGGTGCCGACAGTCTCTTTCCCACATCACCGCCACGACACCGCCATGTCAGCGCCACATCAGCATCAATCATTGAGTGAGTATCTAATCCTTATCTGACACGTGGCGGATAAGAATCTCATCGACAATCAGACGTCGCCACGTGTCACAATAATTGAAGAACAACCACCTCGCCACGTGTCACCTTATCAGCTTATCCAGAATCTTCAAACCGACGAACCAGAGCGTGCCACGTCGACAAAAGCTGGCGTAGCGACGCCAAAGGCCCTAGCGTCGCGACGCTGGAACCCCACCGAGGCCTATAAATTCAGCTCGAGATTTCATATTTTATTGCACCACTCTCTCTCTTATATTTTATCTAAAGAGAGAGTTTCTCTCTCTACTTTCTTTTAATTTTTAGTTTTTTAGTTTTTTTAGTTTTGTAATTAATTTTAATTACGTTTTGTAATAATAGTAATTTAATTTTTGCTTTTTACTTTTACAGTTTTTACTATTTACCATGAGGAGGTAACTTCCCCAGCTAGGGTGAAAGGTAATTCTTTTACTGTTACTATTTAGATTAATCTCCCTTAAAAATAATATATTCATTATTTAAAATATTGACTTAAAAAGGATACCGCCAGATTGGTCGGTTGGTAATTCATTTTAATCTGGTTTAAACCTGACTAATAAAGGATACCGCCAAATTGGTCGGTTGGTAATTTAATTTTGGTTCCGCCTTTATGGCTGGTGGACTTAATTTGACTTAATCAGGTTACCGCCTATATGGCTGGTTGGAAAAAGAATCACAAGTTTATGTATTATTTTATTGGAGATATCTAAATTAGTAGTAGTAAAAGTAGTCCATTTTCCCTTAGCATTTTATTTTATTGTAATTTTCTTTTCAGTATTTACTTTACCGCATTTTTACTTTATGTCTTTTATTTTCAAGTTTTTACTAGCCCTAGTTATGTGTGGTAACTAAATTAGTTATCTAGGGTTGTGATGACTTTTAATATCACCGGTTTATAAGGGGCTAGATTATAGTTTGGGTAATTTAAAGATTTATTTATTGAGTCTTAATCTTAATGCTTTTTAATTAACTGGCCATTAATAAAATTGATTAGGTAAACTTTAAATGAACTAGACATAGGGATTTTAAGTTTAAGACCTCAGACTCAATAGCCCATGATCTTCCTTGAGGATAGATAACCCTTTAATAGATTTCCTTACAGGATAAGAATATACCTGTCGGGCGGGGGTAGCCAAAATTGGAACTTAAACTTAATGAATCCAGATAATTTGGTTGACATATAGACATATGGTTCAATTGGGTTAAACTGGGTATTTGTGTCTGACCATCGACATAGGCTTATACATAATTTAGTGTTCCAGGTTAATGAATCAATATATTACCCAACTTTAAGATAACCACTTCATCTTTAAAATGATATTAGAAGGAATCACAACCCTAGATAGTTTTTTAATATCGAATTTTCTTAAAACCTACTTTCGAACAATTTTATTTAGTTGTTTTAAATTTAGAATCGTCACCATTTCAAATCAATCAAACAACCTGTTAGATACTAGTAATCATTTGACCTTATAAAATTAATAGTTAGATATTAAGTCCTCGTGGGATCGATATTTTTATACTACTTGAACGATACGTGCGATTGCGTATACGTGTGTGTTTACGCCGGTCATCTGCCCAACTACCACTCAGTTCCACCACCCACCTACATGATCAACTCCGGCCTACCCAAAAGCTTCATCCTCCAAGATTTCAACCACTCAACTTCTTTCATGGGGATAAAGGCTAACAACGACGAAGAACCTTAGGCCAATGAAGAAATCAATGTTGTGAATGACGAGACTGTTCTACTTAGTGTGTGTGATTTCAATCCTGCATTTTCAAGACATTGATTTTGTCTATTTGTTTGAACCTCTTTTAATGATAATAAAGACATGTATTTCACTTACTTGCTTGAGTCTCTACTTTTCAAGAAGAACAATATAATCTTTCAGAAGTTAGTTTCTCAATGTGTGGTTTTGAAAAGGAGAATTGTACAAGCGACAAGCAAATGGGGCAGTGAGATTATCAAACTCGGAAATGAATGAGTTCACAGGATCGATCAACGTGGGCAGATTGAAACAGCATTTTGCTTGAAAAAAGAAAAGATGAAGCAGTCACTCAAGGGAATTGGCGGAAAACCTAACCCAATGGAATAGGAAATTCATCCATGCATACACGTAACTTGCATCCTTTGTTTTGTGTTTTGTTTTTACAGATTTCAAACAAAAGAGAACCAGCAGGGGGCGACCAGAGGCATATGGCGCCAATGAGCACGATGAGGATCCAACCCATCACGAAAAGGGAGTACCTCTACACTTGCATACTTACACATCACACGCACATGTTTTCATTCTATTGGTTTGTTTGTGTTTGCAGGTCTCAAAGAAGGAAAGAGAAAGTGGCAGAATATGAGCAAGTAGAAAGCATATAAAATAATACCAGCAATATTCAGAAATGAACCCCTGGGGGCGAAGCCCCAAATTACCAGTAATTGAAAAGAGGAATGTCAGAGAAAGGAGAAATCTTTGGTGACTAGACATATGTCTGATGATGACATTGTATGTTGTAGGTAAGAAACCCTAGAAGCGATAAGTGCGAGACATGCTCTCGTCCGATATTCTGAATGGACTGATCTCGGTTAGACTCATAAGCACTTGATTACGGGATCTCAGCAGTAGAAGCCTCAGTGGTTGGCAAGATGACTAGTTGAAGAGATAGTGGATCAGTGAATGACTGTTTTCTTGGATGTCACCCCGGTTTACTGATGCTACGATATATGATATGTTGGAAACAAAGAAAAAGTCTCTCCGATGAAAAAAAAATTAAAATAAAATTAGACCGCCTATAACCGATAAGCGTGAAGCTACCAATGGGCAAGTATTAGGACCACCATGAGGAGAAATGCTACCTTAAAGGGTAGGTATGTCAAAAAAATAGACCACCTATAACCGATAAGCGTGAAGCTACCTATGGGCGAGTATTAGGACCACCATGAGGAGAAATGCTACCTTAAAGGGTAGGTGTGTCAAAAAAAGTTCAAAATGAAAATAAAGAAAAGAAAGAGACAAAAGAAAAAGAAGAAGACCATATCATGTTGAGTATGACGAAGTAATCACAGAGCGTGATCTAGACATCTAGATTGGTTAGACCCACTAGTCCGATTCTCCGAGACGAAATCATCAAGTTGGCTTACTTAAGGACTAAGCTGCGAAAGTGCCCTGTCACACACACACTTGGAGTCTAGCTCAGATCATTCACTCAGACGGTCAGATTTGAGTTGTATCGAGTACTTTGAAGGTTCTCAGGTTTCGATGCAAAGCATTTATTGAGGACAAAAGTATGTCCATCTATTAAGATTCTCTCATGAGAGGCAATATGACATTCTGGAGGCGAGGCCCACACCATTATTATCAGTTTCTCCGGGTATGGCATTCTAGGGGCGAGGCCCACACCATCAACATCAGCTTGCCGGGTATGACACTCTGGGGGCGAAGCCCACATCAGCATCAATAATGGTTCGCAAATGGACCACTCTCATATCAAAAATGGTTCGCAAATGGACCACTCTCACATCAGCAATGGTTCGGAAATGGACTGCTCTCACATCAACAATGGTTAAAAAATGATCCACCTTTCATCAAGTAACGGTTCAAAAATGAACCACTCTCTCATCAGCAAGGTTCAGAAATGGACCACCACAAAACAGATGCCGAAAATAGCACTCCAAAATGGGGCACACTCATTAAATGCCGAAAATGGCGCTCCAAAATGGGGCACACTCATCAGATGCCGAAAATGGCGCTCCAAAATGGGGCACACTCATCAAATACCGAAAATGGCCCTCCAAAATGTGGCACACTCTCAGATGCCGAAAATGGCGTCCAAAATGGAGCACACTCAACAGATGCCGCACTCCGAAAATGGAGCATGGTTCGAAGATGGACAGTCATCACTTCAGTAACACCTCGAAAATGGGGTTTAACATGCCGAAAATGGCACAACCAGACCAACTCAACTCAACGCAACATGCAAACCAGGTGGCAGCTGGCGAGCCAGGTAAGTAAAAATGCATTGCACATACTTTGATAGGATTGTCATTGGCACATACTGAACAAGTCCCATCAAAGTGGGGGCGACTGTAGGCATTGCATTTTTGCATACCAAACCCGATGAGGAGTCTCGTAAGAAGACACAACCTTTAAGTCGTGGAAGTCGTGGAAAACGGTCGTCGGAAAGGAGAAGTCAAGAGTTGACATATCATTGGTTTTATTTCGTTGAGTTCGCTCAGAGTTCGCTTGTTGAATCTTCGTTTCGAAGCATGTCTATGGCCCGAAATCACCGCAAACCACTCTAAGCCCACCTAAACACCTAAACCCACATCCAAAGCCCATGAAATCAAAACAAATCAAACACCAAACCCACCATCCAAGAAGCCCACGCCATGACATCATTCCAAGCCATTAATTGATCAACCCCACACCATTTAAGCCATCAACCCCAAGCCCATCACCATTTAATTTTCCTTTTCTTTGTCTTTATTTTCCATCACATTTCTTGTATATTCAACAAAGATCACAATTATCATCAACTTTCCCTTTCTTTGTCAACAAAGCTAGTGTATCAAATTAATTGCCCTTGGCCTACCTAATTAATACTCACTTTATTTGCCTATATAAACTCTCATTTTCTGCCTTGAAACACCTAGCACACATTAACCAAATACTTAAACATTTTGAAGATCCAAAACAGCCCCTTGCTCTCTCTTCAAGTCACGCCCAAGCCCTCCTTCACTCCCTACACTTCAAGTAAATCACAAGTCACGCCCAGCCCTTCATCTTTCACTGCCCTTGTTTACACACATACCACTTCCTATTGTTCACGCCAAAGCATCCAGCTCAGCCCCCCTAGTCCTCACAAGTCACGCCATTTGCTTCCATTCAGCCCCTTAGTCACGCCCCTCACTGCCTCATTCAGCTCTTCACACACAAGGCCTCCCTTGACGCCCCTCACTGCCTCCAAAGCTCACGCACAAAGCATCCAGTTTAGCCTCCAAATACACGCCCAAACTGCTCCTATTCCTCACGCAAAACTGCTTCATTTAACCCCTGAAACCAACTCCTAAATAACCCTAATTTCAGCCCCCAAACCAGTGCACAAACTGCTTAAATCACCCTCATTGATCACTGTAGACACTGCATTTTTGCATATCATCATGCCCAATGACGAGCCTCGTAAGGAGGCACTACCTTTTCATGTCGTGGAAGTCGCGGAAAGCGGCTGTCGGAAAGGGAAAGTCAAGAATTGACGTTTTGTGGATTTTATTCGCTCGTTTGCTTCGGGTTCGTCGTCGCCTTTTCCATTTCGGAATCATCCTTCGCTCGGAACCTTTTCCTCGCTCTTCTCACACATATTCTCTCTCTAATTTTCCTTGCTTGTGACCCTTTAACTTCCATGCAAAATTAAAATCTACCAACCAATTAAATTAATAATTTGAATTAATTAAACCATTAAAAAATACCAATTAAATAACAACTTTAACAAAAATAACAAATAATCCCACCAAACATAAACAAAACATTAAACTAACAAACCCCACCCTTCACGTGACACCCATAACTTCTTCCAAATAATTCAAACCAAACACAAAACACCAAATGAACCCATGCATTATTCAACTGCCCATGGCCTCCATCATCTTCTTCCCTCAGATTCACGTGAAACTGTCCCCCACTAGCCGAATAATTCACTACCCACCCATTACTCCACTGACCCTCCATACTACCCATTATCAAACCCCTGCACGCATCACCCTTCAGGGAGCACCCTAAAAATCATGATCACAGCTTCAGACCTGGAGGCCGAGCCAACAGAGCCATAGACCTCACACATCTTCAGCCACAAAAGACTCTCCTTCAAGTCATTCCGATCCTTTTTGGCAGCGCCCATGACAACCTTCAACAGATAACAAACTTCACCTTGGATCACCTAGAGGGGGATCATGTAACCAAGCCTATCGACAGTCCCTGCCTCACGCGAATCAACCACCATCAGCAGCCCCCTTCATCCCACTGCACTGCCCACCTTCAACCTTCACAAGAGATAAACAGCAGCCCTCACCGACCGACCAAGAAAATGGAACCCTAGTACCTACCACACGCACAACCTTTCTCTCTCACTATTCACGTACTCGTCAACCCTCCTTTACGCAAATAAACCCTCATGCATTCCATACACAGCAGCTCACGCACCAAATAGCCCCTCCATCCACGTATCAATCCCTCACACATTACCCTCCAAACCTTCACGCCCAAGCCCTTCACTGCCTCTAAGCCTTCATGACTGCCCCACACGCCCTAAGCCTTCACGTTGCTCCTTAACACCACAAGCACCCTTCACAGCCTTGAACCAGCTCTGAACCTCACGTAATTCCCCCTGAAACATGCATCTTGGGATGCCACTGCAACCCTAAACCAAGCCTCATTCACGCCTCAGCTCACTGTTTAAACCCTAGCTCCATGTTGCACTACCACACGCACCAAACGGCAATGAAACCAGCAGCCCTCAATGATTCAGTACACTGCCTGGAACCCTTCACTGCCAAGACATCCTCCATGGCCACTGCAACACTTCAACACGTCCCCTACTAGATCCATCATCTTGACGCCTCTGATCATCACCATCTCTAATCATCATCACCAACACCATCAACTCACGTAACAGCCCTCACAACTGCCCCTTGCATCAACACATCACAGCTCCCTCTCCATCATCTTCTTCCCCACGAAAAAACCCTAGACACAGCCCTCACACCATTGCCAGCAGCCCCTCACGCAGCACACTGCCACGTCCCTTGTCTCCATCTTCAACAGCAACTTAAGCCTCAGCAGCTCACGCCATCACCTAGCCATTTAACCCTTCAAACCGAGTAGCCTCCATGCCAGACCGATCAGCTCACTGCCTTCAAACATAGACGCACCACACAGACCTGATCATCACGCCCTATCATCAAAAAATGATCTCTATCAATCTCTATCATCACTCTTGAACTCTCCACGATCAAGGGATCCATCTTCATCGACCCTTAACAGCCCACTGCAGACTCACTGTGAAACAAGACCATTTACCGAGACCATGATCATCCATCAAACATGAAGGACGCTCTGGACTTCATCACTGAAACCGTACACTGCCTGGAACCCTTCTTTGCCGAGCCACTGCTCCATCAATCCAGCCAATACCGAGCACTCCTTAGCCTACTACTAACCACTACCGAGTATTCTTCACGTAAACACTGCCCCTGCCCTAAACCAACGCATCAATAATTGCACCTCTACCCTTCAACATGCCAAGCACACACCTTGCCGAGAACCCTAATAATCCCTTAGCCGAGCACTCTATGAACCAGACTGAACCATGCACGTGAAATGCATTTCACCTACTGACTTGCCAAGCATACCCTTGCCGAGCCTTCAGCCAGAAGCCGAGCCCTACACCCACTGAACCACACGTAACCAGCCCCTTCACCCAAGCCGAGCCCCTTTGAAGCACCCACATGCACACACATGCGTACGTAAATAACTGGCCCAAAACCGTGACCAAAATAACCCAAGAATAATCCAAGAGAGAGAATGAGAATTTGAGTTAAAATACAGAGAGAAAACAGCGAGTGAAAATAACAGAAAAGTACAGAAAAATCACGAGTGAAAATAACGAGTGAAACGGTGAAAACGGCGAGTCAAAACTGTGAGAAAATGGCCGAAAACAGCAAATTGTAACCGCGGGTGAAAACGAAGAAAACAATGAAAAAGTGAACCCGGACAAAACAGCGGAAACAACGGATCAGTGAGAACAGTGGGATGATAACCCTTCCGGCACCGTGGAACGCACTCCCGGATAGCGACTAAAAGGTAAGACCTGAGGGCACCTATTTTATTTATCATCATTTATTTCTTAGTTAATTTGTTATTTTTATTCGCATGAAATAATGAATTAGAAAGCATGTGTTTGGCTTGAATAGTTAGTTTGGCATGTTGTTTTGAATTTATTCGCATGAAATAATGACTTAGTATGTGATGTGATTTCGGATGAATGGAATATGTGTTCTTGCTTGTGGTATATCGGATGGAAACCCGGACGTAAATTCCGTAGCCGATTCCGAATGGACGGTAGTGCGGTCTGCACTCGGGATACAATGCCACGTACCACTTAAGATACACATATCTCGTCTCATCCGAATTTGTATTTAAGCATGATTTAGCTTAGTTTGTTATTTATTTGTTAAAGCATATTTATGTTGTCTTTTATGCACGTTATTAGTTTATAATGCGTTTGGGTAATGATTTATACATGTTAATGTAATGATTCAATGTGCTCGTTGTGTTATATTGCGTGAAATTATTTGGATGAAAGCATGTTAGATCTAAGTACCCTTGAGCATGCATGCTAAGTAGACTTGGTTAATATTACACAAATCACAAGCATTACAAGATATCATAAAGTAAGAGACCATTCCGAACCCAACGGTTTGAGGTCTTCTCCTGCGAGGAGTGAGTGCGGCCTTAAATCTTTGTCCCGGTTCACATCGGGTGGCGACTCCATGTTATTTCATACTTCTCAGCTAGGCCGCGAGCCTAGGACGGCGTCGCCCAGATCTTGTTGTCTACAATCACGCCTAAAACAGCAGCTCATTGCACTCCAAACAGTGACCAAAATCACCGAAACAGTGAATAAAAAACTGCACTTGAAAGTCTTTGAGAAACTGAGCAAACGGCAGTCCAATACCCCCCCCCCAAAATTCACCAAAACAGCCCCTAATTCACTGCAAACCAGTGAGCTAAGTGTGGGGACTTAAATCGCAGCGAAATGAAGTGGAAATAGCGGACGAAACAGCGAAACAGTGAGCAAAACGTCGAACCAGCGAACCGGTGAAATCGTGGTGTCTTAGCCCTTCCGACGACCGTATAACGCACCTTCGAAGAACGACACAAAAGGTTAGACCTGAGGGTTTGTATTATTGATTTATTCACATGAAATAATGATTTAGGAGATGTGTTTTGTGATATCTAGCATGGATAATTAGATTAGCATGTTGTTGGAATTTGTTCACATGAAATAATGACTTAGGAAATGTGTTTAGCATGAATAATTAGATTATCATGTTGTTGGAATTTGTTTACATGAAATAATGACTTAGGAAATGTGTTTAGCATTAATAATTAGTTTAACTTGTTGTTGGAATTTATTCACATGAAATAATGATTTAGAAAATGTGTTTTATGGTATCTAGCATGAATAATTAATTAGCATGTTATCTAATTTAAGTTGTGTAAATTGGTAACTTAGAAAAGCATGTAACTTACTTTTCTCGCATGAGAACTATGACTTAGTATATGATGTGATTTCGGGTGAATGAAATATGTGTTCTTTCTTGTGGTATATTGGATGGAAACCCAGACATAAATTCCATAGCCGAATCCGAATGGACAGTATTATGGTTTGCACTCGGGATACAATGCCTCGTACCACTTGAAGGATTCACATATTTCATTTCATCCAAACTTGTATTTGAGCATGATTAGGCTATTAAAATGTTATTTTATTTTTAGCATGACTTAGTTATTTACCTTTCGTATTAGGAATTTAAGTTATGTTATGTTTAGATCATTAGTTATTTAACATGTTTGATGTGTGATATCAAGTGTTTGCTGTCATGAAAGTTTACTTTTGAAGCATGCAGACCTAGATTTAGGCTTTATAAGAATTTAGACTACTTTGACCAATATGTATGTGAGTAAACTTGGTTAATATTGCACAAATCCATTCATTACAAACGACATAAGTAAGGGACCATTCCGAACCCAACGATTTGAGGTCTTCCCTTGCGAGGGGTGAGTGCGGCCTTAAATCATTTCCCCAGTTCACACGGGTGGGCGACTCCATTATTCTCCGGTTTAGTCCCCCGCGGGCTACTCCGTACTCCCAACCGGGCCGCGAGCCCGGAACAGCATGCGTCGCCCAGTTTCTGTGTCCTACAGAGATATCCTCCAAATACATTTTGGAGATGCAGTATAATTCTATACGGTTTAGACTGGTTTATTTTGTCATTCCTACCGAAGTAGATTTCGGTGTCACCGTCATAAGTATGGGCTTTTCCTTCATGATTTTGATTAGTCATGTTATCTTCCTCGGGGATGGTCAATGGTCCATTTCAATGATAATTGTTCCTCTCGGTGACTTTAGATGACCAATTCGGCGTCCCTTTGAATGAAGACTCGGACGTGGGTGAAGAAGGTCACAGGTTCCCATCCGACGAAGAGTGAATGTACCTCTTTAATTGTATATTTTGATTTTCTTTCCTTTGTACTTTGTCTCAATAGTGACCTTTAATAAAAATGAGAAAAATTTGCAAGTCTTGTGCCCATTGCATTTCTTGAGTATCTTATTCCAATGTGATATTACTTGTGATTTTTGACCTAGTATTTTGTCAAGTTAGAACTTGAACACCTAGACAAATTTTCATCAGATTCAAGTGTTTGAGTTCGAAGTACTTTGATCTGATTTTCATTTGTAAGATAAATTAACTAAGTCATTTGCAATTACTTAGAGCTTGAGTTCAGAGTTCTTCAATCCAGTTTTTAATTTTCAAAATGAATCAATTAAGTCATTTGTAATAACTTAGAATTTATTTCAGAATGATTCAACTAAGACATTTACAACAACTTAGAAATAATTTTCCATAATTTGGTTAAGTCGTTGAATCCTCCGGTGTATTAGTATGCTGGATTCATCTCTTAAAAAAATAAGATTTTATCATTTTAAATGGAATTATCAATCCACTTTGGCATTTTCCAGGATAGTTCATCTGTGGATGCTCCGACTTATTTTTATATTAGTTCCTACGTAATCCAGGTTGTTAATGCTCATTTACAATTGAGAGTTGGTTAGTGTGTAATCGATTTTTTATTTTAATGTTTGGTTACTACATAATCGGTTTTATGGTTCCCCATTTTATTCATTTATTGATTAATGAATAACCTTTTGTGGATGATGCTCCTCATTTTCTCAAATTATGATAACGTCGTTTAGCTTATTACTTAATAACTTTGCAAGCTCACCGAGCACAAGCTTCATTCGGCTCAGGGAATTCTTAAGTAAAGTGGGTGTAAGCCCATCAGAGGATGCTTATTATAAGGCTTAAGTACCCAAGAGATTAAGTTAGGTATAGGCTCACCGGAGGATGCTTCTGAGGGGGCTTAAGCACCCAATTGATTTTTCTTGGGAATAGGCAAGTTGGATTTCTTTTTCCTTATCTATTTTTTTTTTCCCTTCGTACTATAATTTTCTTTGATCTTTTTGCCAATACTTGGATGGAGGACTCCGGTAATCGTTCCCTATCAATTTCATTAAGTATTTCACATGTATTGTTCACATTCATTGTTTGCATTCGAACATACTTGCACATTACTTTTATTTTTGAATTGTATTTCTACCTATTTGTAATAGGACTTTAACATTTACAAGTTATATTGCATTTCAAAAGTAAAACTTCTTGAACCTTGAGACATTTCATATTGATGGAACGGGTTGCCCTTATAATGTTTCAAGCTTATGGGCTCATTTTCCTATGACTTTTGAGAACCGATAGAGGCCCTCCCACGTTTCTACAAGCTTTTCGGCATTTGGTTCTCTTTGAATGTCCAAGGCTTCTGGGAGTAGCAAATCACCTCAGGAAAACTTTCTATGCTGGACTTTCTTATTGTTTTGATTTTTCAAGCGTCTCTGGTTTGCTTCCAAATGGATGCTGCCACATCCCGAATCACTTCTAACAATTTAAGATATGTTTCATTAATTGTTTGATTTTCAGGAATATGTGCCAAATTACTTCTCAAAGTAGGCACAATAGTCTCCGTGGGTAAGATTGCATACATTCCATATAAAAGTGAGTACGAGGAATTACTTGTTAGTCTTAGCTTAGTAGTCCAGAAAGCCTATAGTAGATTGGACAGCTTTTTGGTCAACATCATTTTCTATCTTCAAGTTTCTTCTTTAATTTGTTGAAAATGGTTTGATTTGTGATCTTCGCTTGGCCACTAGATTGAGGATAACTCTAGGATTAAAATCTCTGCCAAATCATATTTTCTTTGCAAAAGTCTTCGACCATTGCATTATGAAATTATTTATCGTTATTTGTGATCAAAGTCCAAGGAAGAGCAAATCTAGGAATGATATGTTTCCTTAAGAACTTGACCACATCCTTCCCGGTAAGGCTATTGTAGGCCTCTCTTTCTACCTATTTATTGAAGTAATCTGTTGCCAACAATTTATAATGTGGCTCCACCAATAAAATCTGGTAGTGGGCCAACCATGTCCATCCTCCACTGAACGAATTGCCAAGGGGTAGCCATTGTTGCTAAATCTTTTCTGGGGAAATGGATATATGTGGCATGTTTGCGACACTTCTTGCACTTCGTGAAAAAATTCTCTGAATTATTATGGAGTGTAGGCCAATAATAGTCTGCTCGAAGTACTTTTTGCTGCAATGTTCTTCCTCCAAAATGATATCATGCTTGCCCTTCATGAACCTTCAATAACACCTCGTGTGCTTGATGTTCAGTTAAGCACTTTAGAAGTGGTCCAGAGTATGATCTTCTATCCAACTCCTTGTGTACTAGACAGTATCTCTTGGATTTCTGCTGTATCCAGCGGCTTCGTTCTGATCTTCAGGAAGTTAAGTTTCTAGAAGGAAACTACATAAGGATTCAACCAAGATTTATTCATACTCACATTCACAACTCCAACTTATGTTGAGAGATCGAAGGATCAGACAGAGTTGTGATGCAAGTTTGTAACACCCCGATCAGTCATGACATGTCTAGTACAATAATTACATGTTATCATTCATATAATCATGTGTTAATTGGTTAGAAAATTAAAAAAACCCGATCGGAGTTTCGGGATGAATTTTCAGCTTCAACACTTTCTTTTTAGCTTAATTGAGTCATATGTAAATTTTGGTATTTTGGTTGTAATGTTTGCTCCCGATATCCAATTTTAGTAATTTTATATTGTTAAAAAGTTTAGGCCGAGATCTATTACTCTCATGTTGATCATTTTCCCAAAATTATATCAAAACCAAGTCAAAAATGAAGTTATTTCTTAGGTGAATAGTAAGCTGTATTTTTAAAATCAAAAGGAGACATGTGGCACAATCAAAGCTACTCCTTCTAAATAAAAAAAAAATATCAACCATTTGCCTATAAATAAGCTATTATTCACTATTCTCAATCTTAAGCAAAAAAATATTTTTCTCTCTAAAAAATCTATCAATTTCTTCACTCTAGACACACCATTTTGAAGAGGAAATTGATTATTGCAAGCTTTTCTCATGCAAGTAAGTTTCTACAACTCTCATTCTCTTAATTTTAATTTAAGCTTGTATTTTTCATTTTCCCAAATTGTATTCAAGAACCCTATAAATCCATTTATGCATTTTAAGTCTTGATTAAGTTATTAGCATGCATGTCCATGCATTTCATGATGATTTGAGCATAGATTAAGCCTTATTATTGATGATTGCCCAATTTTCCTATGAAGGGAGCCATGGCCGAATTTTTGTTGTTGGGGGTTATTTTTGTGTTTTTATTGATGAATGATGATGATTCAAGCTTAAAATGACGATTAGACATGAGTTTATATTGGTTTAAGTTGGCAACTTCTAAGCTTGTTTTTTTTGGCTGAATATAGGGCCTTATTGGGGGTTATATTTTTGTGATTTTGATGATGGTTCATGTTAGACATTATGTCCCATAACGTCACTGTTTGTAAATGATATTGTATTATTGTACAAAATTAACTATGTGATAATGAAATTGCCTTTTGCCGTTTTGTAATATTATTTACTTTGATATATAAATGGCGAAAGTCCATATGATTAATACCGGATTGAGATGATATAGACAGTATCAATCCATAAAGGTTTAATCATTAAATATCCCTAGTCGGAGTATTATCGAGATCGGACATCGATAATGCGGAATAGACTAGTATTGCGCTTGTGCACGTTGTGAGGGCACAACGGCATAGTT
>SKCR01034915.1:0-17584 GCA_019454045.1 Zanthoxylum bungeanum
CGAGGAGGAAAACTACGTACTCAGGGAAATTCATGAAGGAATTTGCGGGAGCCATTCTGATGGGAAATCAATTACCCAAAAGGCATTTAAGCAAGGTTTTTTCTAGTCAACAATGCATCAAGATGGGATCAGGGTTGCCTGAGCATGTGATAGATGTCAGAGAAATGCCAATGTGCCTCACCGGCAAACCGAGCAGTTGACCGCATTAATAAGTCATTGGCCATTTGCACAGTAGGGGTTGGATCTCATTGGACCTATGCCTATAGGTCGGGGACAATCCAAGTTTGAGACCATGGAAATTGACTATTTCACCATTTGGATAGAGGCCGAGCCATTGTCCACCATAACCGAGAAAAAAACCACAGATTTTGTCAAGAAGAATATTATGTGCCGATTCTGGATTCCCAATTCCATCATCACAGATAGTGGAAAGTAGTTTGACAACACGAGATTCAGAAACTCTACGAGGATCTCCAAATTTCCTTGAGATTTTCCTCTCATGCTCACCCAAAATCAAATGGACAAGTAGATTTGGCAAACAAAACCATAAAGAATAATCTAAAGGCAAGACTCAGGTCATGTAAAGGTTTGTGGGTTGAGGAGTTGCCAGAGGTACTATGGCCATATCGTACGACCTACAAAGACTCCACGGGGCAAACCCCATTCTCTTTGACTTATAGATGTGAGACAGTTGTTCCAACATAAATTAGGATGATGACCCATCAGGTTTATCACTTTGAGGAAGGAAAAAATGAAGAACTCATCAGGCACCACCTTAACCCGATAGAAGAAAAGAGATAGATGTAGGCACTCAAGGTGGCAGCATATCAATGAAGAAAAGGTTGATTCTACAACAAAAGGTTCCAAACATAAACCTTTCATCCCAGAGACTTGGTCCTGAGGCGTGCACCCTAAATACAAAAAGGCTTGAGGAATGCTCCATGGGAGCCAAGTGGGAGGGACGTTACAAAGTTTTCGTGGTCATCAAATCATTTGCCTATCATCTAGAACAACTAGACGACACCCGACTCAAGAAGCCGTGGAATGCAGAGATGTTGCGAAGGTATTTTCAATAAGAGCCTCTCTTAGAATGACCCTCAAATAGTTGTAAGAAGTGCAGTAGATCCCGATGATATAAATAGAGCTTTTCCTTCCTCAAATGAAAATTTGTTCATCTATGTTTGTTTATAATTTAGATGGGAAGGACTTGTTTAATAATCTTATGAAATACTCATGATCGGGATATATCTAGGGGTGCAAGATATGTGGGAAAGGTGCGACCCCTCTTGGCACGCCAATCTCTGATGTCATTTTTAAATCCCCGACCATGAATATTAGTGCCCAATGCCTTACACCTTTTGAGGATATAGCAAGAAGACCTAAACGACGTTTGTCACCTCGGGTATCATACCTTTTATGGATTGAAGACAATTGTGAAGTACCACGGTATCCTAGGATTTGCATTGCATGGGGAGAGATAGTTCCCTCATGGCATTTGCCACTTAGATTTGGAGGTGCATAACAGGGGGAAGGCCCAGGGCCTCCGTGGCATTTGTAGCCTCGGGATATACCTAGCTCGGGGAAGAGAGATTCCCCCGTGACGATGGCCATGTTAGGGATATGCCCTATACCCAACTTGTGGAATGGCTATATGTACATGTATTTGTAATATTTTAATTAATTAATAAAATGTCAATCTTTATTATACGTGTCTTACATAACTTATATGAATCATCAACACTGTAATAAAGCCCTTGGAGTAATAAGATGATGGCTTCCACGCCTTATGGGAATCATTACTCTTAAATGTTCATAGTCATAGTTTTGTGAATAATCTGGGCGTTCACAAAGCGGAGAGACTAGCATGATGATATGATCTGCCCTTAAGTGGGGTAGCCGATCTCATAAGCTACTAGCAAAGATCCATCTGCTTGGTGTATCACATAGATGTATGAGTTGCTCGTGTCCATCGAACTGACCGCCGAAAGTTTTCATATGGAGTGTTTATCCCATGTGTCTGTGAGAACTTTCATGTATCGATTATATGACTAGTCCTTAGACTTGAGGTCTTTACAATCTTATATGTGGATCAAATAACTTTGACATTCTCCTTCGCCGGTTCAAAAGATCCTTTCATAAGGGTATGATTGGGTCATTTGTTGAAACACATAAAGTTTGTAAAGATACAACAGAGAATTGGCACACTCTCAGATAATATTTTCTTATAAGAGTAGTATTCCAGTTCGCGGGTGGATATGTGTGATCAATGCTTGAGACTGTGGCCAAAGCGGAAGAATCATGTGAGATTCTTGGGTTAGCACGATTCATGACACTATCAACATCATACCATTGACCATATGGGTAGACACTTTCTGTACCCTAGGTCAATAGGTGGGGATACAGTGAGGCGAGGGACCGTATCATATGTAAATAGCATACAAAATGGGTATATATATCTTTCCTTATCATTTGGGGGCCTTGGCATGTTGCTAGATGTCAACCTTGGTCAATGAAATCGAATGACCATCTGATCGGAGGATAATTTATGTTCGATTAAATTATCCCGATTCATTTCATGTCCAAGTTGAGGGGAACCCAAAGGTCACACACAACAAAGTCGAAATCAATGGTTAACAGTGCACAATACATATTTAACAGCATATATGATTGTTGTAGGAATTGTTCATAAATGGTTCAATATGTTTAATTATTGAACATATCATTTATGAGGTTCTATACTGGCTTATGGATTGGTGAATGACGATAGGGGCACTTTGGGAATTGGAATAAAAAATACTATTCACATGAATAGTACCGTGTGAATAGCAAATTTTTTTTGTTATTTGTTTTGAATTCCAATTCGGCCCAAACACTTATTAGGGTTTATAATCTCATTAAACCACTAAATTAAGATCCAATGGCTAAGATTAAATTTGCTTTTATCCCACATCGGATTCTTAATTAATTTTGTTGTCTTTGCAGCACTATATAAACCTAAAGAATTCTTCACAACTTCTTGCACCAAACCTTTCATATCTTGGGTTTATATAAGTGAGCAACTCTAAATTTTAAGAGTAAGCCACTTATTTTGAGGATCCTTAAGTCTAATTGACTAGAGGAACCTCGAGTTAAAAGTTTTGAGGTATTTGCCTAGGCTAGCACCAAGGGCAAAATACCCGTGCACTCAAGGCGTAGTCTTGCCGTTGAGTTTTGGCTTTGGTGTGTGCATCTTTGGAGGCCACACACTTGGGTGGCTCTTTGGAACGTGGAAGTGCTTGCTGAGTTCGAGAAAAGCTTGTAGATTGGAGGGAGGACTGGAGGAGTCTACGGTTCAAGTAAGTCTTTTCTTTCTTTATTTTATTAGAGTTCTTATGATAGTTAGCATGTTTAGGTTTATGTTCTTGTATGTTTATGAGTTTTATGCTTAGAATATATATAACATGCCTAGGCTTGTAGAAATCAAATCGTACTATTGATAATAGTTGACTTTTCTGAGTCATAAGACGCAGCGACCTTAAGCGTTGTCTTATAACTTAGTGGCAAAGATTGAGTGTCCACAAGGACTAGCATAAGCTATGGCATGTTTGATTGCCCAACCCAATGATCAAGGAATCGTGATTTATATCATAAATTGGTTGGGAACCTACCTAATTATCGTATTTTATAACGACCGGCCCTAGTCAGAGTTATGAAATGATGATAATGGGATCCTTGCCCACAAGAAATCCATCATATTGGGGTTAATGCGATTTGCTTAAAATTTTAAAACAATTGAGTGGGAGAAAATTCATAATATTAAAACCCCATGTTAATATGAAACATTAATGAAAACATATTCCTAATTTTAACATTCTCTCTTAACAAGTGGGTTAAAATATTTCACAAACATTCAAATGGCAAACAGAGTATCACTTCGTTCCATCATTGATGAGCATAAGCTCAAAGGGGACAACTACAATGACTGGTTTAGAAACCTTAAAATTGTCTTACGACAAGAAAATATTTTCTATGTTCTTTAAAGACTATTTCCCCCTAAACCCGCAGAAGATGCTGACCAAAATGGGGAGGTTGACTTACGTATGGGTAATGGAGCAAAACTGGCTGTATTGTGCGTGGGGACTTATTCATTAGTTTTGCCGAATGGTTTAGTTTTATACTTAGAAGATTGTGTTTATGTACCTTCTCTAGAAAAGAACATCATTTCAATTTCTTCTTTATGTAATAAAGGCTTTTCATGCCTAATAAGTTGTAATGAATGTTCTATTCATTTCAATAAAATAAAATATGGAGATGGTATTTTGAATAATGGTATCTATATCTTACAAACTAACAAAGAATGTTCAACCTCTAATATATACAACGTTAACTCGAATAATCTCAATGAATCACTTCTATGGCATAGTCGCTTAGGTCATATCAATGAAACAAGATTAACTAAGCTACGTAAGGATAAGTATTTCAGACCCTTCAAATATGAACCTTATGGAACTTTTGAGTCTTGTTTACTTGGTAAAATGACAAAAATTACCCTTCAAAGGTAAATGACAGCGTGCATCAGAGACATTAGAACTCATACACTCTGATGTATGCGGACCAATGTCAGTCACCGCTAGAGGTGGATTCTCCTACTTCATTAGCTTATCGATGATCACTCGCGATGTGGGTATTTGTACCTTATGCGGTACAAATCTGAAGCCTTGAGAAATTCAAAGACTTTAAAGCTGAAGTAGAAAACCAGCTTAATAAAAGTATTAAGTCACTAAGGTTTGACCGAGGTGGTGAATACTTAAGCAACGAATTTCAAGATTACTTGAGAGAAAATGGCATTGTTTCCCAGTGGACTCCTCGGGAACTCCACAGCATAATGGGGTCTCCGAAAGGAGAAATCAGACATTATTAGATATGGTCCGATCAATGATGCCAGACACAGATCTACCTCTTTCATTTTGGGGTCTTGCTTTAGAAACTGTAACACTACTACTAAACCAAGTTCCTTCCAAGACTGTTAGTCAAACACCATATGAGTTATGGTTTGGGAAACGTCATAGTCTTAGTTATCTAAGAGTTTAGGGATGTGACGCATATGTCAAGCTCACACAAACTAACAAATTGGATGATAGGGCAGTTAAATGTATGTTTGTAGGATATGCCTTGAACTCAAAAGCATATGTGTTCTACGTCCCAAATGAACAAAGAACATTTGTCTCACGAAATGCTAAATTTCTAGAGAATGAATTCATTCTCAAGAAATATAGTGGGAGTAGACTTGACCTCGATGAGGTACGAGAAGAACAAACTAACATAGAACTAAACCCCAGGCCCCTCAAAAGGGCGACGCGAACGACGAAACAACCACAAGGTTATGAACTCAGAAGGTCTGGTAGGGAAAGACATAAGCCTGAAAGATATGGTTTCCATATTGATGAGGAACATGATCAGGTCATTGATAATGACGATCCCACCAGTTATGACGAAGCAATGCGTGACATTGATTCAGTCAAGTGGCTTGAGGCCATGAAATCCGAAATAGACTCTATGTATAAAAATCAATTCTAAGACTTGGTAGATGCACCTGAAGGGATAAAACCTATAGGCTGCAAGTGGATTTACAAGCGTAAAACTGATGCAGAAGGCAACATCCAAACCTATAAGGCTAGGTTGGTGGCAAAAGGTTATAGACAAATCCAAGGAATTGACTATGAGGAAACCTTATTGCATGTTGCAATGATAAAGTCCATTCGAATTTTACTGGCACTAGCTGCACACTTTGATTATGAGATTTGGCAGATGGATGTCAAAACAGCTGTCCTTAATGGGAACCTCGTAGAAGAAGTCTATATGACACAACCTGAGGGGTTTGCATATAAGGATGATCATAATAAAGTATGCAAGCTTAAACGATCCATTTATGGACTTAAGCAAGCCTCCAGAAGTTGGAATATACGATTTGATGAGACAATCAAGAATTTGACTTCATCAAAAATGTAGACGAGCCTTGTGTTTACAGGAAAAGTAGTGGGAATGGTGTTGTATTTCTTGTATTATATGTCAATGACATATTAATCATCAGGAATAATATTCCCATGATGCAAGCCATCAAGCAATGGTTATCTCAGAATTTCTCCATGAAAGATTTGGGAGAAGCAGCCTACATCCTCGGCATTAAGTTCTACCATGATTGATCTAAGAGGTTGTTAGGACTTTCTCAATCTACATACATAGATAAAGTTTTGAAAATATTCAAAATGGAAGATTCCAAAAGAGGTAATTTACCTACTTGTCATGGAATCAAATTATCTAAGGAGCAATGTCCACATACTCCTTCAGATAGAGAGCGTATGAGTATGATCCCTTATGCTTCAGCAATAGGATCGATCATGTACACCATGCTATGTACAAGACCTGATGTCTTTTATGCTCTTAGGAAAACGAGCAGGTATCAGGCAAATCCTGGTGAGCAACACTGGGCAGCTGTCAAAACAATCCTCAAGTATCTAAGAAGAACTAAGGATGTGTTTTTGACATACAGAGATTGTTCTGAGATGAAAGTCATTGGTTACTATGATGCGAGCTTTCAGACCGATAAAGATGATAGCAGATCGCAAACAGGATATCTGTTTACTTTGAATGGCGGTGCTGTCAGTTGGAAAAGCTCAAAGCAGTTAACTACAGCGGACTCCACCACTGAAGCCGAGTATATTGCAGCATCTGAGGCAGCTAAAGTAGCAGTCTCGATAAATAAGTTCATCACGGAACTGGAAGTGCTACCTGTAATAAAGAATGGCATCACGATATACTGTGACAACACGGGCGCCATTGCTCAATCAAAGGAACCAAGTCCCACCAAAAATCCAAGCATGTACACGGGCGATTTCATCTCATCAGGGAGATTGTTGAGAGAAAAGAAGTTATTATAGAGAAAATACCCACAGAAGATAATCTTGCAGATTCTCTGACTAAAGGGCTGACTCAACAAAAGCATGATAGGCAGACCTGAGAGTATGGTGTCCAGATTCATACTAGTTGGCTATAGTGCAAGTGAGAGATTTTTAAAGATATGCCCTATACCCAACTTGTGGATGGGCTATATGTACATGTATTTGTAATATTTTCATTAATTAATAAAATGGAAATCTTTATTATACGTGTCTTACATAACTTATAAGAATCATCAACACTGTAATAAAGCCCTTGGAGTAATAAGACGATGGCTTCCATGCCTTATGAGAATTATTACTCTTAAATGTTCCTAGTTATAGTTTTATGAATAATCTGGGCGTTCACAAAGCGGATAGACTAGCATGATGATATGATCCGCCCTTAAGTGGGGTAGCCGATCTCATAGGCTACTAGCGGAGATCTGTCTGTTTGGTGTATCACATGGATGCATGAGTTGCTCGTGTCCATTGAACTGACCGCTGAAAGTTTTCATATGGAGTGTTTATCCCATTAGTCTGTGAGAACTTTCATGTATCGATTATATGACTAGTCCTTAGACTTGAGGTCTTTACAATCTTATGTGTGGATCAAATAAATTTGCTATTCTCCATCCCCGGTTCAAAAGATCCGTTCATAAGGATATGATTGGGTCATTTTTTGAAACACATGAAGTTTGTAAAGATATAACAGAGAATCGCCACTCTGTCGGATAATATTTTCTTATAAGAGTAGTATTCCAGTTCACAGGTTGATATGTGTAATCAATGCTTGAGACTGCGGCTACAGCGGAAGAATCATGTGAGATTCTTGGGTTAGCATGATTCATGACACTATCAACATCATACCATTGACCATATTGGTAGACACTTTCTGTACCCTAGGTCAATAGGTGGGGATACAGTGAGGCGAGGGACCGTATCATATGTAAATAGCATACAAAATGGGTTATATATATTTCCTTATCATTTGAGGGCCTTGGCATGTTGCTAGATGTCAACCTTGGTCATTGAAATCAAATGACCATCTAATCGGAGGATAATTTATGTTCGATTAAATTATCACGATTCATTTCATGCCCAACTTGAGGGGAACCCAAAGGTCACACACAACAAAGTCGAAATCACTTATTTTGCACCAAACCTTTCATATCTTGGGTTTATATAAGTGAGCAACTCTAAAGTTTAAGAGTAAGCCACTTATTTTGAGGATCCTTAAGTCTAATTGACTAGAGGAACCTCGAGTTAAAAGTTTTGAGGTATTTGCCTAGGCTAGCACCAAGGGCAAAATACCCGTGCACTCAAGGCGTAGTCTTGCCATTGAGTTTTGGCTTTGGTGTGTGCATCTTTGGAGGCCACATACGTGGGTGGCTCTTTGGAACGTGGAAGTGCTTGCTGAGTTCGAGAAAAGCTTGTAGATTGGAGGGAGGACTGGAGGAGTCTACGGCTCAAGTAAGTCTTTTTCTTTCTTTATTTTTATTAGAGTTCTTATGATAGTTAGCATGTTTAGGTTTATGTTCTTTGCATGTTTTATGAGTTTTATGCTTAGATTATATAGTAACTGACCGGCGTAAACACACACGTATAACGCAAGCGCACGTATCGCTCAAGTAGTATAAAAATATCGATCCCACGAGGATTTAATATCTAATATATTAATTCTATGAGGTCAAATGATTACTAGTATCTAACAGGTTGGATTGATTTGAAATGGTGATGATTCTAAGTTTAAAAACAAGTAAATAAAATTATTCGAAAGTAGATTTAAGAAAATTCAATATTAAAAACTATCTAGGGTTGTGATTTCTTCCAATATCATTTTAAAGATGAAGTGGTTATTTTATGTTTGTGTAATAAATAGGTTTACTAACCTGGAACACTAAATTATGCAAAAGCCTCTTCGATGGTCAGACGTAAATACCTAGTTTAACCCAATTGAACCATATGTCTATGTCAACCAAATTATCTGGATTCATTAAGTTTAAGTTCCAATTATGGCTACCCCCGCCCGACATGTATATGTCTATCCTGTAAGGAAATCTATTAAAGGTTATCTATCCTCAAGGAAGATTGTGGGCTATTAAGTCTAAGGCTGAAACCTAAAATTCATTTGTCAAGTTTATTTTAGATTTACCAGATCAATCTTATTAGTGGCCAATTAACAAGACGCGTTAAGCTTAAGACTTAATAAGTAAACCCTTAAATTCCCCAAACAATAATTTAACCCCTTATAAACCAGTGATATTGGATTTCATCACAACCCCAGATAACTGGCTTAGTTACGACACATATTTACGGGGAGTAAAAAAATTAAATAAAATAAAAGACATAAAGTAAAATACTGAAAAATAAATTGCTGAAAAGTAAATGACGGAAAGTAAATGCTGAAATTAAATTACTGAAAAGTAAATGCTGGAAGTAAATTGCTGAAAAGTAAATGCTAAAAGTAAATTGCTGAAAAGTAAATAAAGTAAAAGTACAATAAAAGAAAATGCTGAGGTAAAAGACCAACTTTTATTACTTCTCTTTTAGATATCTCCCTTAATATAATATATTAACTTTGCATGATAATTACCAACCAGCCATATAGGCGGTATCCAGATTAGTCAAATTAATAATTAATTACCAACCGACAATCAGGCGGTATCCAGTTTAGTCAGGTTAAAACCAATTTAAATAATTACCAACCGACCAATATAGCGGTATCCTCGTTAAGTCAGGTTTTAACTAGTTTATATATTATAATTAAGGGAGATTAATCTAAATATTAGTAATAAAATTTTTACCTTTTACCCCAGCAAAGGGGAGTTACCTCCTCATTACTGAAAAGTAAAACAGAAAATTAAAGAAAGAAAAGTACTGTGCGTAAAAGTAAATTGCGGAAAGTAAAAACTGAAAAGTAAAGAAAGAAAGTGCGAAAGCGGAAATTAATTACTAAAAGCTGTAAATAAACAAAAAGATACAATCTTCTTAGTGTTCTTAAGGAATTCCTTAGAAGAAATATGAATTTTACAAATGAAATGGCTTGGTATTTATAGGCAAAATTTTGGCTCCATCAAATCATCCACCAAATCAATTATTAATTGCTCCACTAATTCTCCACTAATTGTTCCACCAAATCCATTATTATTGATCCACTAATCTGTTATCATGTTCGGTGATGATTTGATAATTTTTATTATTTATTTATTAATTTATTTTTTGCTTTGAAAATGATTGAAAGTGACTTTAATAATTACACACAACACACTTCTGGATGGTTCATCAATTTCGGGCATGAAATCTTCAGAATTCGAAATTATTTTGTCTTTCAAAGCTGTAGATCTTTGAGTCTTCGTTAATCAGGAACTTGAATCAGCTCAATCCGATATCGGAGTAAAAGGTTATGTCCAAATTACGACAGATGCACAAAACTGGAATTTCCAAAACTGCATTTCGTTAAAACGCCATTTCAAGTTTCCAATCTCCAAAATTAATATGTCAAGTCCAATTTTTTCCCTTATTTGACACATATTTCGTCCTAAATGATTTCATTAAGTCCCATTATTATTTTATCTTCAAAATAAACTAAAACATATCAAAACGTTCATCAAACCCGAGAAACTAAACAAAATATTAAGTAAAAGGGGCGGTAAATATTGATATATTTTCCGCTCATCACACCCCCAAACCTAACAATTTTCTAGTCCTCGAGCAAAACAACAAATGAAATACAAGAAACAATTCAAATTAAACTAAGCCACTTTCGTAGGGATCACTGTTGCATTTAGCGTATGCAACAAGCCTTTAAACCCCTAGGTGTCCCTAGTGGACGAGTTGTAGTCTCGTGAGGGTTTACAACAAGATACCCACAAACATTTTACAAAAGTAAAAAGGTAGTAAAACTAATGGACACAAAAGCAAAAAGACAAGAGAAAAGAGAATAAAGAAGTTAGTGACTAATCAGGTGAAACTTTTACTTCAAGTTACTAGTTGTTTTCTTTCTTTCTAAATTACTGAATAAGTAAATTCTCCGATTATATTTACCATTCTCCATATGCACAGCCGAAAAAATATTAATCAACTCATTTTTGCCCACAACAGTCACAAGTGTAGTTGATAAGAGAGTAATATTTTTGTCTAAATTTTTATCAGAATTCACACTTTTTGCAGCAATGGAATAATTTTTCTGATTTTTTTGATTTTCTCTTGATTTTTGATTTTTTTTTTATTTATATACAATATCTTCTGTCTATGTAGCGAGCTTTGGGTCAGTGACTCTCAACCAGTTGGCTTTAGGGCACCAGGTGTTAAGACACCCCTACGAATTAATTACTCCGACTTCAGATATATATATTTTTTTGCAGCATCTTTGATCCATGTACCGAGCTTTGGGCCAGTGACTCCCAAACCAGTTGGTTTTAGGGCACTAGGTGTTAAAACACCCTTACAGACTTAATAATTCGGATCTCAGATGTTTTTGTTTTTTTTTACTCCATTGCTTTTTTAGATGCTTCCTCCAATAAAACTATAGCACTGAATATTACAAACTTTTCAATTTTAGTTCATGTCTGTATGTTACTATGTATGTAGATAATATCTGCTAACTGAACATATGAAGATCCATTTTAGTCAATTTTATGGAGAATTTACAAATTAAATAATTCAAAAGGAAATAAACAAAAATTAACTTGTTCCGATATAGGTTTGAGATACATATCAGGAGTGGAAACTCCTTACTCAGCTATCTCTTACCAATTTCACCTTTTTTAGTCAAAACAAAAACATAAAATGTTTTTGTAATTTTTGAAAATTTTTCAATATTTTTTGTATTTTTCGAAAAAATATGGACTAAAAATAAAAAAGAACACACAAACTAAAAACAAGGTACTGATCAACTAATTCCCTCCCCCAAACCTAAATGAGACATTGTCCCCAATGTCTTAAACAGTAAAGAAGAGTTTAGAAGGTAGTACCTGGTTAGCTGAAATTCTACAAGAAATTAAAGGTTAAGATCCAGATTAACACGACGCCTCTTACCACGATCGTCCTTGGACCAATTTATCTTTGAAAGGATAGGTTCAACTCGTGGTTCTAGGCTAGAGTTGATCAATTAGATCTGATTAATTATTATAGAGCAGTTCTGGCAGTAAAGAGGAGTTCTTTCAAGGTTTTGACACGAACCCATTTCTCCGGGCATCATCAAGAAATACACAAAGAAAATCATAAAATCCATCAACGTTGTACAACCCAATTGGTTTATGGTGTATGTTCAGTTCCAGCAAAATAGTCCAATAAAATTCCTCCACACAATAAAACCTCCAATGCCACCACCTGGCAAAGCAATAAAATCATCAGCACGGTTAATCATTTCTACCAGTCGTTCAGACATACCGGCACAATCAGTTCCTCTCCGTTTGATGGTTCAATAAGATTTGCTTCTGCCAAGGGTTTTGGGATGATTCCCAAAACGTGACTGCCTCCTCTTGTACGACCTTTGAAACGATCCCCATAAGTCCAAGATTGCCTCCGCCATATATTAAGTGCATATTTCTTGCAGCTAAGACTCTACCCAATTCTTGTGCTGCTTCTACGTATTGTGGCTTAACACCAACACTACTACCGCAAAAAACACAGATGTTTTTCAACTCGTCTTCTTGAAGTGGCTTCCATTTTTTATATGTATTTCTTTCTCAACTCTGGATGCCTTCAAAAGTGCAATGACGGGCTAATTTATAGTACATGAAAAGGGTGAGTAAAAATAGCACAAGTATCTTCCAGAGGACGATTAGTAGCGAAATAATATCGTGATAGTCAAAAGGTCTGGATCCTGTCGGAGAAAATAAAAGAAAACAACAAAACAAATCACAATTGTTAAGAAAAGACAAAGAGATATAATATTTACAAGAAAAGTAACGGCTTGATTGACGTCTATGCATCAGAGACAAGCTTCCCATCAAATTTTATTATAAATTGGCAAACAGGGTCTTTTTGAGTCAGATTCCCGAGACTTAACAGTTGTCTTTCCTTTTGGAATTGTGCATATAACATGCGAATTTCATGATACACACATCTACTGGGATGCGTCTCAAGAGTTTTAGATATGTCATCCAAAGACTCCTTACTCAAGCCATCCCTAATGAAATTAATCTTATCTTCGCGGTTATCAGACACCATTCCTAAAGAAAGACAATGAGTATTACAAAAAAACATGCGAGCACATTAATAACAAACACACATTCTTTTGGCTCTTCTCTTTTTAGCATAAGTGCTCATTCCTAAGCCAGGCAGATGTGAAATAAAAGAGTCAGAAGACTCACCTGCCAATCGGACCCGTGCTTCAATAATCCAACGAATGTCAGTAGGAATACCTTTGATCATCAGTAGTCTCATCCGTTCCAATCGAGCTTTTTAGACTTTCATCAGAGATTTTTGAGGGAGAGAGGAAATTGCTTGTGAAGATTTGCAAGATCTTCTTCCATCGTGAAATGACTAAACCTGCAAAAATTAAACACACCAGATCAACATATATATAGAAATTGCATGGCTTGCCTCCCTGCGAGCGCTAAGTTTAAAGTCGTCAGCCAGACTTGACTTCTCAAACATTAAGCTGGATCTGAAAGTGTAACACTTTCTTTTTGTCGCTCAAATGATTCTCCCCAGTAGGCTTGACACGCTGACTATTAACTTTGAATGTGTTGTTGGTATTGGGATCCAGTAACTCAACCGCTCCATAAGGTAAAACCTGATTGATCACAAATGGACCTGACCACCTAGATTTCAACTTTCCAGGGAAAAGTTTCAACTCGAGTTGTAACAACACCTGTTTCCTTGGTTCCAACTGTCTGTGCACTATTTTTCGGTCATGCCATTTTTTGGTCTTTTCCTTGTACAATTTGGCATTCTTATAAGCCTATAGGTGAAATTCCTCCAATTCGTTGAGTTGGTGAAGTCTTTTCTCTCCTGCAGCTTGTGAATGAAAATTCAACTTCTTCAGTGCCCAGTATGCCTTGTACTCAAGCTCAACTGGCAGATGGCACGCTTTCCCAAACACCAATCGATATGAGGACATACCAATGGGTGTCTTGTAAGCTGTCTGGTAGACCCATAATGCATCATCTAGTTTTATTGACCAGTCCCTTCTTGTTGATCCAACGATTCTTTCTAGGATTCTTTTGATTTCCCTGTTTGAAACCTCAACTTGTCCATTTGATTGTGGATGGTAAGTTGTGGCAACCTTGTGAGTAACTCCGTATTTGGATAGGAGTGCATCGAAGTATCTGTTGCAGAAATGAGAGCCATCATCACTGATGATTGCACGAGGTGTTCCGAACCGAGTGAAAATGTTCTTTTTCAGGAATTTGATCACCACTTTTGAATCATTGGATGGAAATGCAATTACTTCAACCCATTTGGAGACATAGTCTACAGCAACCAGAATGTACAGGTTTCCGAATGATGGAACAAACAGTCCCATGAAATCTATACCCCACACATCGAATTTTTCCACTTCTAGAATGTTTTGCAACGGTCATTCGTTTCTCCTGGAAATATTTCCCGTTCTCTGGCACCTGTCACATTGAAAAGCAAAAAGATAAGCATCTTTAAAAAGAGTGGGCCAGAACAAACCTGATTGAAGGACTTTGGCTGCAGTTTTGTTTCCGCTGAAGTGTCCGCCATATGGTGATGAATGACAATGCTGCAGAACACTGTTGACCTCCTCATGTGGAACATATCGTCTCAATAATTGATCAGCACAACGTTTGAACAGGTACGGCTCATCCCAGACATAATGCTTGACTTCTTTGAAAAACTTCTTCTGTTGCTGAGTTGTCCATTCCAACGGCCATTTTCCTGACACAATGTAGTTGACATAGTCAGCATACCAAGGGACTTCTTGTTGTTTCATGGTAAACAGCTATTCATCTGGAAAAGTTTCTTTGATTGACAGATCTTTGTCAGCTGTTTCTCCATTCTAGAGCCTTGATAGATGATCTGCCACCTGATTTTCTGTCCCTTTCCTGTCTCGAATCTCCACGTCAAATTCTTGTAGAAGAAGTATCCAGCGGATCAATATGGGTTTGGCATCTTTCTTCGTGATCAGATATTTGATTACTGAATGATCTGTGTAGAACACCACTTTGGGACCCAACAGATAAGAGCGGAATTTGTCAAAAGTGAACACAACTGCAAGCAACTCCTTTTCAGTGGTTGTGTAGTTGAGTTGAGATTCATTCAGAGTTCTGCTGGAGTAGTAAATGGTGTGGAAAATCTTTGCTTTGCGTTGTCCCAAAACTGCTCCTACAGAAAAATCACTAGCATCACACATTACCTCAAATGGAAGGGTCCAGTCTGGTGCTACTATGATGGGGGCAGAGACCAGCTTCTGTTTTAAGATCTCAAAAGCCTCCTGGCATTCTTTGGTGAAGTTGAAAGGAACATCTTTCTCCAGAAGATTGGAAAGAGGTTTTGCAATTTTGGAAAAGTCTTTGATAAATCTTCTGTAAAAACCTGCATGTCCAAGAAAACTTCGAATACCTTTAAATGATGTTGGTGGATGAAGTTTTTCAATTGTCTCTATCTTTGCTTTGTCTACCTCAATCCCCTTTTGTGAGATCCGATGTCCAAGAACAATGCCTTCCTGCACCATGAAGTGGCATTTCTCCCAGTTGAGTACCAGGTTTGTATCTTCGTACATTTGTAACACATGTTCCAAATTTTGCAAACAATGGTCAAAAGAATCTCCAAACACAGAAAAGTCATCCATAAAAACCTCCATACTCTACTCCATCATGTCTGAGAATATGGCCATCATGCAACGCTGGAGTGTGGCAGGGGCATTACATAATCCAAATGGCATCCTGCGGAAAGCAAAAGTACCATAGAGACATGTAAATGTGGTTTTCTCCTGATCTTCTGGTGTGATGGCTATCTGATTGTGCCCTGAATATCTGTCAAGAAAGTAATAGAATTCATGTCCCGCCAATCTGTCTAACATCTGGTCAATGAATGGTAGCAGAAAATGGTCCTTCCTCATGGCTTTGTTCAGATTCCTGTAGTCCATGCATACTCTCCATCTAGTCACTGTTCTTGTTGGGATTAGCTCGTTCTTTTCATTGGTGACCACAGTAATTCCTCATTTATTTAGCACACATTGTATATGACTTACCCAACTGCTGTCTGAGATGGGGTAAATGATGCCAGCATCTAACCATTTGATGATTTCTTTCTTCACGACTTCCTTCATGATTGGATTAAGTCTCCGTTGATGTTCCACTGTGGGTTTGTACTCATCGTTCATCAGAATCTTGTGCATGCAAAATGATGGACTAATGCCTCGAATGCTGCTATAGTCCAGCCAATGGCTTTCTTGTGCTCTCGTAACACTCTCTGTAGCTTTTCTTTCTGCTCCAATGTTAGTGAAGAAGAAATAATAACAGGTAATTCAAAAGAGTTTCCAAGAAATACATACCTGAGATGACTCGGAAGTAACTTCAGCTCCAACTGTGGTGGTTCTTCAATTGCAGGCTTGATTCGATCTTTCTTTGGCAGTTCCAAGCTTTCAACTGGTGGTGTTGCTTTGAATCAGAATGTTTTGTCAAGGTAGTTGATACATTCCAGGATTTCAGCATCTAGCTCGCTGTTAGTCATGTTGGTGATGCAAGTTTTAAGTGTATCTGTGGGATTTGGCTCAGTATTTTGAACAATACTATCAACAACATCAACTATGAAGCATTCTTTTTCCTTTTCATCGCTCGGGAATTTCATGGCTTTGAAAACATTAAAGGTCACTTCTTGGTCCTGCACTTTCATGGTCAGTTCTCCTTTTTGCACATCAATCACAATTTTACATGTAGCCAAGAATGGTCTCCCAAGAATTATAGGTATTTCTTTGTCTTCTTCCATGTCAAGGATGATGAAATCTGCGGGGAGAATTAGTTTGTCTACTTTGACCAGCACATCTTCAACAACACCTCTTGGAAATGCGAGTGTTCGGTCAGCAAGTTACAATGAAACTGAGGTACGCATTGCTTCTCCAATCTGTAATTTCCTGAAAATAGAAAAAGACATCAAGTTAACACTCGCACCTAGATCACATAAAGCCTTACCGATGTAATGTTCTCCAATGGTGCATGGGACAGTGAAACTGCCAGGATCTTTCAACTTCGGGGGAAGTTTCCTCTGAATGATGGCACTGCATTCTTCCGTTAATGCTACTGTTTCGTAGTCTCCCAATCTCCGTTTTCGTGAAAGAATGTCTTTCATGAATTTGACATAACTAGGCATTTCTTCCAAGGCTTCTGCAAATGGGATGTTGATATGCAGTTTTTTGAAGATCTTCAGGAACCGAGAAAACTGCTTGTCCAATTTTTTCTTCTGAAGACGTTGAGGAAAAGTTGGAGGTGGAATGATCTGTTCTTTTTCCTTTGTTTCTTTTTCCTCCATCTGTTGCTTTGTTTCTTTTGGAATTTCCTCAGCAGCTGTCTTGGCTCCAACATCTTTATTGATTTCAGTACCGCATTTTAACATGATGGCATGACATTGCTCCTTCCCAATGTTTCTTAGATTTGGCTCTGTGTTGCTAGGAAGGTTACCTGGCGGTCTGTAACTCTAAGCATTTGCCAGTTGTCCAATTTGATTCTCCAGTGCTTTAATAAAAGCAGATTGAC